>BMAU01001336.1:0-103478 GCA_019973935.1 Trichonephila clavipes
GCACTGAACTGAACTGATCTAGTTTCTGGCCTAAAACATGTATTCTAGTACGAAATACGCATTTGCATACAAGTTACTTTTTTTTAAAAATTTCATTTAACTTGTTCGGATGAAATATGTTGCAAAAAATTATGTTCTAAAGAGAAATTTTTTTAAAAAAAATAAGATAAAAGACGAAATAAAATAATTTGAAAAAAAATAAATTCTTTCTGCTTTATAAAAATATATCTTTCAAAATTACTAATTTTGAAGTAAATGAGAAGTATATAGTAAAACACTATAATGATGTTGGTTTATTATACAAATATTATTTAATTAATTAATACATTACTGCAGTTGTGTATGCGTATAATTGAAAAAATGGTGTTTTGTATGATCATTCATTAGTGTGCTTGAAATCTTTAAGTTTATAATTATGAGGGCTAATGCTCTTTTTTAAATGTATAACTTATTTTTGACTATTAATTAATTATCAAATAATGTGAAGGAAATGTGAATTTACACGCATAATTTCATTTACTTCGCTTAAGATGAGAACAATAAACTGCTCTGGAAACATCTTACCTCTGCGTGAGAAAAAAAAACTTGTATAAATTGGAAATGTCGAAGAAGCTGTATTCTTTTTTAGAATCTCTTGCAGGCGCTTAAAACAGAAGGAATTAATTTTTTACGGTTATGAATTTCGTTGTCATTTTTAGTTTTACGTTTTGTTAAAGACTTTATTTGCGGTTCCACAAATTCTAATTTTAGTGAGCTCCATTCACATTTTCTGAAGTTATTTATGCAAATATGAAAAAGGTTGAAACTAACTGCATTGTTCGTTACATATTTTGGGGAGAAAAGCGACTCACTCATTCACTCACTCACTTTCCACGAGATTTCTGAAACTATTATACCTACACAAGTGAAATTCGGCAGGCATGTTTCTTTTGTCGAGTAGAAATTCGTTAAAAATCGTGGGTTTTGCGGATTGATTGATTGAATATTAACGTCGCACTGTTCAGCTACACGAGGGCTTTTAGCGACGGACCACGAAATTTTGAACCTTGGTCAAGTGATGGGGACGACACCTGAGCTGGCACCCCCTCTCCTAACTACCACACCATACCAACGGGAGGATGTTTCAGCTCTCGACAGATTTAACGTGCATCGCTGCCCTACTCGGTGGGTCTTTAGTGGTACTGGGCTCGAACTCGTGACTAGGCAAGCCACGATCCGATACCTATACCACTTGGCTACCGCGGCCACACGGGTTTTGTGGAAATCGACTCCCAAGAGGGTCAGGGTTACGGGGTGTAAAAGATAAATAAGCACCCACAATTTAGAAATTTAAATCCTGTACTTTTTAAATGAAGAAGTGAGAGTTATAAGAATGTTTTTGGGAACAATCCATAGCTTGATACTAGGACTCAAGTATCAATAACATATAAAAAGGCAATATATATATAGTCATACAGCATCATAAATTACCGAGAGAAGGGATTGGATATACGGAGAGTAATATATAACGACGTTCTATATATTGGTGTAAATTGTTCTATGTCCCTAAAGAGGAGAGAATAATTTTCTATCCTTATTGTAATTTAAGTAGACTTAACTTCGAATACATTGAGGTGCTAATTTGATATCGGGTGTAATAGCGCCAAGTTGTTTATGTTCGCCAAGATGGGCGATAACATTACAATATGGTTACCTTAATATTTTTATCGTCTGACAATGTTGTTGCCATGGGCATAACGTATATTAGAAATAACTTTTATTCGTTTTTTTCCCGCTGTAACCTTTTAAATTCAGACGATTTCTCTAAAAATTTAACCACTTTCAGTGTAGTTTTTCTCTTGTTTGCGTCTTCTGTATAATTCTGTGCCATTTTCGAATATGGATATTTCTAAAATAAGTGATTACTAGAATATTTTTTCCTTAGAAGAATAAGTGTTGTGCTTTTAATTATCACTATAAATCGTTTATTTTCGTTTCAAAAAAGTTTTTGTTACGTTCTTTGTTCGATGAAATTCGTTGAAGGAACTTGCAGTGCAAGTTTCATATAGTAAGCTTTCACTACTGTGTATAATTGATATTCTTAACTAATTTTAACATACATTATGTAATTATTTTACTCATAATGAAAAAAATGCAATTATTAGTATTTGTAATAATCATATAATATTCGTTATTTATAATTGTTTCTTTTAGCATTTATTTATAAATATTATTACATATTTTGGTATTTATTTATAATTGATGTTGTTATTTATTCATAATTATTGTTTATTTATAATTGATGTTATTTATTCATAATTATTGTTATTTATTTATAATTATTATCTTATTTATTTATAACTATTTCTGTTGCTTATTTATAGCTATTCTTATGTTATGTATTTATAATTATGTCATACAAGTAATCTTATGCATTATTTTTATTTTTTTACAATTCGACGATTATTCTTTTTTTATAATTACTCTATTTAATTATATTACATGATTATTATTTCTAATAACTGTTATAAACTCATACTATATGAATATTATATATAATTACGATAAAATAATATGTTACATGCTGCTTATAATAGTATTATTAATACATGTTACTTTTTATTACATAATGTTATTATTCAATATTTATTGATTGATCTAGGTCATTCTCAATCTCTTCCTATATCCTTTATTTGAAATAAATTTCAATGCATTTGAAAACAATTCTTTAAAATTATTGTGTATCATTAAATTTCCGCTAAGCTGCCATATTGGATTTCATTCCCGCAACAAGAAACGCTGCTTGGCGTGATCTTCATCACGCCAAGCAGCCCTTGGCGCCATTACCCGCGATATCAAACTAGCTCCTACATTGATTTAGATTTAGGATAAGCCTAAATCTAAATCAATCTAGGGGGGCGTGTTTAGTCGCTGACTTTCTGCACCCAAGAATGCGGGTTCGATCCTGGCCCAAGTTGGTTGATTTTCATGATGCAAACAGTCGATAGCGGCCATGTCGTATTATTATATGATATGTTCAAGATCCTTAGAGTGTCTGTTTGTGGCTTGGGTGCTCTCGGCAAAACTAAATCCTAGAGATTCGCATCGTCAGAGCTCAGGTGCCTTCCTCTGGCGAGGAAACTGGGCGTCAATATTATCTGCGGCGATTAGTATCCACCTATATGGTGCCGCAATAAAAGAGACAGCAGCTTCCGGGAAGGTACTAGATCTGCAATGGTAAAACACCTATTCGCGCCCCATTAGAAAAAAAAAGATTTAGGATAATATCTAGCTTCGTGAATTTTGGTTCCAACACTCACATATCTAGTGTTTATCTCAAAATAAGATTTTTTTTATTTCACCTCTCAAGCTAAGAGCTGTGAAATCGTTTATTCAATAAATTATGATTTTTATTTTGACACTTATGTTTTATCACACAACAATGCTAGGAAAAATGATAAGGCTCTAAGTGAAAATTTTCCTTATTTTCACAACTATGCATCTCAGTATCATACAAACCTAATCGTGAAGAAAGTAGTTTTAGCTATTCCTATCAATATAATTATACCTGAATATTTTCTATAATTTTAAATTTCGTTTCCGACTTCTTTCCAGAAGAAGATACAACCATGTCTTACTCGGGATTCGAACCCGAACGCACTCGGTTACAGGCCGAGGGTCATAGCCACCATCCTGGCTGGGCGACACTATCGGTATTAACTTATGCATGTGAAACTTGGTCCATGTCTCGAACAGATGAGATCACGATAAGGAAGATTAGAAGATTTATTTTTGGAGGAATTCAGGATGGAAAAGAAGATCAAATTTAGAGCTCTATAAATCATATAAAGAATCTGACATTGTTAACTTCATCAAAATACAACGAATTAAATAGGCGGGTCAGAATGGACGAAAATCGCGCCACTAAAAAAGTCCCCAATACCCAGCAGATTGGCACACGAAGAAAGGGTAAGCCAAATCTTAGATGGATTGATGGCCTAGAAAAATATCTCCTGGTTTTGAGAACTAGGAATTGGAAAACACTAGCAAAAAAAGGCTGGCATGGAAAAGGCTTCTTTAGAAGGCCACCCTGGGCTGTGGAGCCACTGAGGATGTCTTGTAAGATTTTTAAAATTGCACATGCATTTCAATCATGTTGTTCTTAAGTTATTGAAGATTTTCGAATGGTCTTTTTTTCTTGCACTATATTATGAATGCTGAAAGTTTAATACTTGTGTACGAATAATATATCACTTTTCTTAAGATAAAAAAAATTCTTAATTTTTAAAGGGATATTGACTGTGACGTTATGTCATTACTCTCATATACTTTTTTTACGACTTTGTATTGTAATTTTTTTTTTGCTCCTGTATTGGGTGTAATGTAATATTTATGAAGCTTAAAAATTAATTCAACAATCAAGCAATTACTTCGGTTTTCTGAAACAACGATGTGATACACTTTCCTATTTCATTATCTCAATACTTTTATTTTTTAAAAAGTGAAAAAAAAAAGTTGTTTTGTGAAATTCAGCCAGTTTTTCTGATTAAGGCTAATAAAGTTCTTAACATAATGGACCTTGGTACTATAAAAGCTTAAGTTTTAAAGTTACCAAAAAAGAAATATAAAAAAATTAATATCGATAAAATGATTTTTAATAATTAAATACGTTATTAACACGATGTTATGCTCTTTATTCATTAAACATCTTTATTTATCGAATTATAAAAGTTCTGAAATGCAAAGAAAAAAATTAAGCGCATTACAAAACTTTTTTAAGAATTCGCTTATATTGATTAATTAATGAATTAAAAAATTTATTTTGAGAAAATATAAGAAGTTATAATTATAAAACTTGCAAAAATAATAATTAAAACTAAATGAAAATAAAGCAGGGCATACGACTCCTTAAAAGCCTTTTTTTTGTAATGCATATGATTTTGATTACCGTCAAATCCGGCATATAACGCGTACTTTTAACACAAAAAATAAGAGTGAGATTTAAGGGTGCGCGTTATACGCCGGGTATACAAATGACAGTTTAAAAATAAAATAAAGCATATAAGAACAATTAGACTTCTACATAGGTCAAAAGACTGTTTATTTGAAAGAAAAGACATTCCTTATGAACTTACTGGATTGTAGTTCAAGCAGTATTCTATTTTTTTCAAAAGCTTGGGATACCTCGAATGAATGGCTTCATTGCACACGTATATTTCAAATTTCTTTGTAAAAGAAGGGGTGCTCGTTATATTGCGAACATACCTAAAAATTAAAAAAAAAATGCGGCTTGAAAGTATAGGTACACATTATACGCCGGATTTTACGGTACATTAAAGAATAATTCACCTATTTGTTACTCTGCTCAAATAGCAATACTAAAATTAAATTCAGTTGTATGAATATAATATAACATAACGTAATATACAGACTTGAAATTTGGTTGGCTTGTTTCTTTTGTTGATAAGAAATCCGCTTAGAACAGGTTTTGAGGAAATCGATTCTTAGGAGGGCTGTGTGTGTGTGTAGGAGCATTATAGATAAAAATTTCTTCTTTTTATCTATTATTATCCATTATCCTCTAAAGACTTTAAACTTGGCACGCATGTTTTTATTTTTTATTGAACAAAGTCCGCTAAGAATGGGTTTTGCAGAAATTGATCAGCAAGAGATGGGGGAGAGGGTGCAATTAATAAAAATTCTACTTTTTGAGCTACAAGAACTTTAGACTTTAAATTTGACAAACCTGTATCTTTTGATGAATAGAAATCCATTAAGAATGGATTTTTCTGAAATGGACTCCCACGGAGAAGGGTTAGTGATGGGCACGTAAAGATATATATATATATATATATATATATATATATATATATATTGTTACGAATTTAGTCTTATTCTAATTGTTTCTACTCATTTGTGTTCATTTCTACAGTTTAATTTGTCGTATCTAATGTGATTTCAACCCTGTTTACCTGTAATATCATTTCCACTGCATTGCACGGCCCCCATGCTTTAACATTGGTTTAAATGGTAAACTCGCCAAATATTGCAGCTAGCGCCAAGTTGGCGACGGATTTGGCGACTTGGCGCCAAATTTGGCGATTTATCGCCAAATATGGCGATATGTCGCCAAATGTGGGCGATAAGCTTGGCGACCATGGCAACCCTATCGCGGTATTGTAACCCTATTGTATTGAATGTATTACTGTATTGAGCTTTTCTCGTACGCTCCGGATTTTTCTAGACCTTTCTATTTCTAGATTATTCTGGCAAGTGCAAGAGGTTTCTGACCGAAAGGTATAAAAGGGCCCGGGTCGGCTAGTCAGTTAGTCAGATCTCAGCTTTCATGCAAGTGATACCTCTCTGCTTGAGAGAGAGAGCCGATTGCATAGTGCGTGTGTTATTGCTTTTTATTGAGTTATTATTTTTTGTGCTGAGTGTTTACTATTGCTTTTGTTAGTGTATAACATCTGTGTTATCAGTATTTTCATTGATTGTACGTGACTTTCTCGAACTGTTCTACAATTTGTGGAGGACTGTTTTGGCCAAGAATAAAATTGTTTTGGATCCCGCTCTTCGGCTTCAATCATTTCGAACCCCGAAAACGCAACAATTGGTGTCAGAAGTGGGATTGAATGCCAACAACAAGAGCGATGGAGGCCCAGTTCCAGACTCTTCTAGAAAAATTGACTGAAATAAAATCGGACTTGACCAGCATGAATGCCAATATGGGCGAAATGAAATCGGAGTTGACCGCCAGCATGAATGCCAATATGGACGAGTTGAATAACAAACTGACCGCGAACAAGGAAGAGTTGAAAAGTGATTTGAAGGGCATTGGCGACAAATTGACGACTATGGACAAGAAATTTGAAGAAATGGAAGGAAGAATCGAGTCGGTGGAAAATAAATTCGAAAACAAATTTGTGGATATAGAGAACAAATTTGAAAATAAATTCGAAGATATGGAGAGCAAACTAGAGAAATTGAAGCAGAAAGTCATGACTGGTCAAGGGGATGAATTTAAGTTTCAAGCTCCTTATTCCAAGCCTTCCATCAAGCTTTTCTACATATGACGGAAAGTCCTCTTGGCAGGTGTATAAGACCCAATTCTCCATAGTGGCGGATGCAAACCAGTGGGACTCCCAGACCAAGGCCTGCCAGTTAGCTGCTTCTCTTCGAGCCGACGCTGCTGACATTTTGCAAACTTTGCCGGAAACATAGCGGCTGGATATCGACGCTCTCGTTAATGCTCTGGAGTTACGCTTCGGAGAGAAATGTGTGAAGGATTACAGCAGACTCCAGCTGAAGTCACGGCAGCAGAAAGTGTCCGAAACTCTCCAAGAACTGGCGACGGACGTCGAGAGGCTTTCTCACGGCGTTTTCTGACTGTCCGACTGAAGTAAAGAAGTCCTGGCGCTGCAACACTTCATCGACGGGGTGCGTGATCCGAAATCCAGAAAGCTCTCCGAATGGCGGATCTCAAGGACTTAAAGGGGGCCCTAGTGTTTGCTATGAAATTCGAGGCAGCCCAGCAAGCAACACGAAAGGACAGACACCCCATACGAGCCGTCAACGAATCGGACACGTCGAACTCAAGTGTGGAGCGGTTAGAGCGACAGATGAGAAGCTTCATGAATAGAGTTGAGTCTTTGATGTCCCAGAAAGCAGACGGGAAGAAGACCCTTAAATGCTGGACCTGCGGTCGAGAAGGGCATCTGCAGAGAAGCTGCCGGGCACGCCAAGGCGCTGAAACTAATAAGCGCCTTCCAGAAGGAGGTGTCGGAAAACTAATTAATGACCATCTTGTGGGGCGGAGGTTGCCAGATTTTGGAAAGCCCCACATTCCAGTGTGTCAAATTTCGACAAAGAGTACCGGTGAGAATGGAATTTTTATAATGGGACATGTTAACGAGCTTCCTGCAACATGATCATCGACACAGGAGCCAATGTGTCTATCATTCGGAACGATCTGGCTCAAAAATTAAAAGAGAAACTTATCTGGACCCCGCCCCGCGTGGTGCTACAGACCGTGACGGGGGAAAAGATTGATATTCACGGAAAATTAAAAGTCAAGATCCAGTTTGGAGACACTACCTACCAACATGCTGTGTATGTCGCAGATATTGCAGACCCTTTCATTCTTGGACTGGACTTTCTAAAGGAGCATGGTTTCACTCTAGACTTCAACAAGAACGAATTACGTTCCATACACGAAGAAGTCACTATATTCAAAATTGAACACAGGTCAGAATCTATTCGACAGGTAACCGCTAACGAGAACATTACCATTCCCCCAAGGACTGAAATCATAGTACCTGGATACATCGGTAACGATGTGAGTTTCAACTCTGGCCTAATTGGATCTGCGGAAAATAAAGCGAATGGATTGCTAATAGCTTCGACGCTAGTGGACCTTTCAGAAAAACTATCCCGGTAAATTTGCAACGTAACTGAAAAACCTAGAGTGTTCCAGAAAGGTGAAGTGTTGGCAACCTGCAGTCCAGTAACGTGTGTCTGCAAAAGTTCGAGCTTGCTCTTATCCAACTCGCCTCAACAGTTGACTCCCGACCTTCTAGAAAATGCTGAATTGTCCCCGAACAGAAAAGCTCCGCAGAAAGACTGTTCAAGAATTTGAAGACGTGTTTTCTAGAAACAGTAGCGATATTGGCCATACTACAGTGACACAACACAGAATTGATACAGCAGACCATCCGCCGATTAAACAGCACCCAAGACGCTTGCCGTTTGCTAAACAGGAAGAGGTCGGAACACTACTACGAGATGCAGGAAAATGACATCATAGAACCGTCTTCGAGTCCGTGGGCATCTCAATCGTCTTGGTTCGTAAGAAAGATGGCTCCACAAGATTTTGCGTGGACTATCGAAAACTTAACGACGTCACCAAGAAGGACAGCTACCCTCTTCCAAGGATAGATGACACCCTGGATACCCTTTCCGGTCATAAATGGTTCTCGACTTTAGATTTAAAGAGCGGATACTGGCAAGTGGAGATCCATCCCGAAGATAGAGAAAAACAGCATTCACTTCCGGCCAAGGACTATGGCAGTTCAAAGTCATGCCGTTCGGGCTCTGCAATGCGCCAGCTACTTTCGAGCGCCTGATGGAGACCGTGCTAAAGGGTCTGACTTTTGAAGCTTGCCTTATTTACCTGGATGACGTCATAATAGGAGGGCGTACGTTTGAAGAACATCTTCAAAATATCCGGAAGGTGTTATCAAAATTAAGCGACGCTAACTTGAAGCTAAACCCTTCGAAATGCAAGTTCTTCCAGAAAGAAGTCAATTATCTGGGACACATCATCTCTGCAGAAGGTGTTCGTACGGACCCCGAAAAAGTGTCCGCCGTAAAGAATTGGAAACGCCCTGAAAACCTCCGTGAGCTGCGAAGCTTCCTGGGACTATGTACTTATTACCGAAAGTTTGTGAAAGGGTTCTCTAACATCGCAAGACCCTTGCACAAGCTAACAGAAAGTAAACAAAAGTTTCAGTGGACAAAGAATGTGAAGATTCCTTCCTCCAGCTTAAAAAGCTTTGACGTCTTCACCGATCTTAATATATCCACAACCGGACAAGCCATTTATCTTGGACACTGATGCCAGTAATGAGAGTGTCGGAGCAGTATTATCTCAGGAAATAGATGGCCAGGAACGAGTCGTAGCTTATTGGGTAAGTGTTTATCGAAACCGGAAAGAAATTATTGTGTCACTCGAAAAGAGCTACTGGCTATTGTGAAAGCCATCGAGCATTTCCATCACTATCTCTATGGCCAAAAATTTCTTCTACGTACCGATCATGCCTCTTTAACCTGGCTAATGAATTTTAGAAATACTGAAGGCCAGGTAGCCAGATGGATACAACGGCTCAACGAGTATTACTTTGACATCAGACATCGTAAAGGCTCCTCGCATGGAAATGCTGATGCCCTTTCAAGAAGACCATGCCCAGAAAATTGTCGTCATTGTTCCAGAGTAGAGACCAAATATGACTATGCTATACGCCAGATAACAACTTCAACAGCGACGCCACCCGATCCCTGGGTGACGAGAAAGTTCGAGAAGACCAGATGGCGGATCCTGATATTAAACCCCTTATAGAGTTTATGGAGTCTTCCAGCAATAAACCAAGTTGGCAGGACATCTCGGCTTATAGTCCTACAACTAAGCAGTATTGGGCCCTCTGGAATTCTCTACATCTCAGGAATGGTGTTCTATACCGAAAATTCGAATCAGAGGATGGAAAGACATTCAGGTGGCAATTAGTACTTCCTCGATCTCGTATCCCAGAGGTACTCAAAGAATTGCATGGCAGCCCAACAGGAGGTCATTTCGGCGTCATGAAAACTTTGCACCGAGTTAGAGAGCGATTCTTCTGGGGTAAAGTGAGAGCTGACGTGGAACAGTGGTGCAAGTCCTGTGATGCCTGTTCAGCTCGGAAGGGGCCAAAGATACGTAGCCGAGGGAAGCTGCATCGCTACAATGTTGGAGCACCCTTCGAACGTATCGCTTTCGATATCCTGGGACCTCTGCCAAGGACTGCGTCTGGTAATAAGTACCTACTTGTTGTCATGGACTACTTCACGAAATGGCCTGAAGTGTACCCCATTCCGGATCAGGAAGCCCCCACCGTAGCGGAGGCTGTAGTGCAGCACTGGATATCGAGATATGGGGTACCTCTTCAACTTCATTCCGATCAGGGAAGAAATTTCGTCTCTGCGGTATTGAAGGGGGTCTGTGAACTAATCGGAATTGACAAGACCAAGACCACACCTTTGCACCCACAGTCAGATGGCATGGTGGAGAGGTTTAATCGTACCATCCTGAATAACCTCTCACTGATGGTCTCCAAGAACCAACAAGACTGGGACCAGAAAGTTCCTCTCTTTCTGCTAGCGTACCGCAGCGCCGTTCACGAGACTACCGGATATTCACCATCCCAGATGCTTTTTGGCCGAGATCTTCGTCTCCCTTGTGACCTGCTGTTTGGTCGCCCTCCGGATACACCTTCATCGCCTGAGGAGTACGTGCAGAATCTCCAGGCACGTTTTGAAGATGTACACAATTTGGCTCGAGAACGGATCAACCTGAGGACGGAGAAGATGAAGACTCGGTATGACACAAAAGCCACAGGACATCAATTCAAGGAAGGTGACAAGGTGTGGTTCTACAACCCGACTCGACGCAAAGGACTTTCTCCTAAGCTACAATCGCATTGGGACGGTCCTTATACAATTTTAAAGATAATAAACGACGTCGTAATCCGGATCCGTAAGTCAACGAATTCGAAGCCTAGAGTCGTTCATTACGACAGGCTTGCTCCATATTATGGCCATAATTCTTAGTGTGTCAATTATTGTGTAATTTATTTTGACCATGGTCTTGTATAAATAAGTTAGTGTGTAAATAATCTTGTAAATAATTTTGTTTGTTGTTTTGTAAGTGTTTATTTTCTACTATGCATTACGTGTTTATTTTGTACTATGCATTAGGTGTTTATTTTGTACTATGTATTACATGTTTATTATTGCATATTCATTTAATTGTTTTTAATCAATTGCTTTATTATTATGTTAACGTCTGATGAAGGGTTGTACTGCCCGGGACGTGCAGTTCTTGAGAGGGGGGCAATGTTACGAATTTAGTCTTATTCTAATTGTTTCTACTCATTTGTGTTCATTTCTACAGTTTAATTTGTCGTATCTAATGTGATTTCAACCCTGTTTACCTGTAATATCATTTCCACTGCATTGCACGGCCCCCATGCTTTAACATTGGTTTAAATGGTAAACTCGCCAAATATTGCAGCTAGCGCCAAGTTGGCGACGGATTTGGCGACTTAATTTTTGGCGCCAAATGTGGGCGATAAGCTTGGCGACCATGGCAACCCTATCGCGGTATTGTAACCCTATTGTATTGAATGTATTACTGTATTGAGCTTTTCTCGTACGCTCCGGATTTTTCTAGACCTTTCTATTTCTAGATTATTCTGGCAAGTGCAAGAGGTTTCTGACCGAAAGGTATAAAAGGGCCCGGGCCGGCTAGTCAGTTAGTCAGATCTCAGCTTTCATGCAAGTGATACCTCTCTGCTTGAGAGAGAGAGAGCCGATTGCATAGTGCGTGTGTTATTGCTTTTATTGAGTTATTATTTTTGTGCTGAGTGTTTACTATTGCTTTTGTTAGTGTATAACATCTGTGTTATCAGTATTTTCATTGATTGTACGTGACTTTCTCGAACTGTTCTACAATTTGTGGAGGACTGTTTTGGCCAAGAATAAAATTGTTTTGGATCCCGCTCTTCGGCTTCAATCATTTCGAACCCCCGAAAACGCAACAATATATATATGGGAGTCCGAATAAATCTTCGAATAAAAATCAGACTCTTCAGAAGGCGGGATTTTAGATTGGCGAGGTGGTTTGCCTAGGGGTAAGTATTTAAGGGTGAGTGATGAATTATTAATTGAATCTAAGTCATTTAAACACAAATACTTCAAAGTAAAAGAGAATTTATTTAAAGTTAAAGGGAAATATTTACAAAAGGGGATATTTACAAAGAGAAAGAAATGCAGGAATTAGGTTAATTAAAAGTTGAGTAATACCTTTAGAAGACGGGGAAATAAACCTTTCTCATTGTTGGACGTTAGGACTGGCGGTGCCGCGTTGGGCGCGGAAATGCGGTAAAGACGCGACGTGTTGAACTAGCAGTGGTTAGTTGGCCTCTGCCGAAAAATTATTCAAGCCGGAGCTACGAAAGCTCACTAGATGGCGCTGCTTCGGAATGCAGTAATAAATAAAATTGAGATTTATAGTCCTCTGAAAAGGATATGACTCAACCTTTTAACAAATGTTTCAAAGGGAAAATCCTACAGAATCACCCTCTCCTGACAGAGCTGGTCTCTCAGCTCTTACAAAATGTTGAGAGCTAAAGTACTTTAAATACAAACTATTTTTAGTTACAACTATAGAATTTGATGATTATTGGAATGTGGATGCAATAAAGACAAATAATACAATTCTTAAAGATAATAAAATATTACAGATGAAAAGATGTATACCTAATATTCACAATTCCGGACCTAAAATAAAGCATATAAAAACAAAATATTCTATGTTGTGATCTACAATTAACTAAACCATAAAAAAATCCTTCGCATCAATAGAAAGATAAAGAATAATACGAATATATAATAAATATTACAAGTGAATATAAAATGATTTATGGAAACGAGTGTTACCATAGAACATCTATTAATTTCTCAAGAGGGATATGAGAAAAATTAAAAATAATAACAAATATAAAAAATTCAATTAAGCATAAAAATGTTTCATCAAATCAGCTGAAGTGGTGGTTGAGTTCGGTCCTTCATGCTGACCAACCTTTTCCACTTCATACCTATCCTTGGAATTAACTTTTGTTACTTTGTAAGGGCCTAAGAACTTTGGTCTTAGTTTCAGTCCAGCTCCAAATTGGGTTCTTTGGATGGCTACTAAATCACCTTCTTTGTATAACGAAGCTTTCTTTCTTCTTCTGTTATACGTCTTTCTATTTTCAGACTGCAGGGTTTCGATGTTCTTTTTTGCATCGTTTCTTAAAAATTCGCGTTGTTCTAGTAATTCTTGCGCCATTTCTTCTAGAAGTAAGTCTTTGATTAGGATGTCTTCCTTGTTACGCATTTTGATTCCCACTAATAGTTCGAATGGTGTCCATTTTGTACTGCGACTTATAGTACTATTTAGTATTCTCTGTAATCTGTCGACGTATTTGTACCATTTCGTTGAGTCGTCTAATGATAGTTTGGTGAGAACTGGAATCAAAGTTCGATGAATTCGTTCAACTTGTCCGTTTCCTTGAGGAACACCTGTTGCTATTTGTAGATGTTGAATGTTCTCTTCATCACAGTAGTCGTTGAATAATTTTGAAGTGAACGCTGAACCTCTATCAGAGATAATTCTGATGGGATTACCAAAGGTCTTCTGCTGTTGTTTTAGTTTTTCGAGAGCACTTTCAGCAGACACAGTTTTGACGGGATATAGCCAAGTAAATTTGGTAAATGCGTCTACTACGGTGAAAATGTGTTGAGATAATTTTTGTTTGTGGAGGGTAAAGGACCAATGAAGTCAACATGGTACGTACTTAAAGGAATGCTTTCCTTAGAAATAGGATTCAAAAACCCTTCCTTTTTGCCAGTTTTCTTATTAGCTAAGATACATGGAACACAATTAATTATTACTTTTTTAACGACGTTGGATAAATTTGGGATAAAAAATTCCTGTTTCACAATTTCTTCGGTTTTTCCTACTGAGAAATGACCATTTTCGTGAATCAATTTAATTAGTTCAGCTTGCATTGCTTTATGTGTTACAATTAATTCTCGACCATTTAAGTACTTGTAGAGTATACCATTTCGCTCAAAAATTTCTTCTGATTCTTGCTTCTCTAGAAGTGATTTCAATGTTTGGATGTTGTCATCTTCCTCTTGTGCGTTTTTTAAGCTTTGAAGTTAATGTATCATTGCATACCATCATTACGGGATATCGGCTAAGAGCATCAACGTGCTTCATACGACTTCCAGCTCTGTGCTCTATTTCATAATCGAATTCTTCTAATTGAAGCGCCCATCTGGCTATGCGAGTAATTAGCTCCTTTTTTTTTGCATAGTCTTCTGAAATGCTGAACAGTCAGTTACTATTTTAAAGTGTTGTCCTAAAAGATAAACACGAAACTTCTTTAATGCGTTGATAATTGCTAGTACCTCTAATTCGTAGCTGTCATACTTTTCTTCTGCTGTATTTGTCTTTTTCGACATGTAGTAAACGGGATGTAACTTTCCATCTTCTGCTTCTTGTAACAAAATTGCGCCGTACCCTTGTTTACAGGCGTCTGTATGCAGTTCTGTTTTTCTTCCATACTTGTAGAGATGCAAGATTGGGCCTTCGGACATGATTTTCTTCAATTTTTCAAATGCTTCTTTTTGTTGAATCCCGAAAAAAAAACAAAGAGGTTTTCTTTTCTTGTTTTAAATCGCTAAGTGGTTTAGCTATCTTTGAATAATCTTTGATGTACTTGCGGAAATATCCGGTTAAACCAAGAAAACTTTGTACTTGTTTTATTGTTGTTGGTTCTGGAAATTTTCGGACAGCTAGTGTCTTCGTGGGAGATGGTTTAATAGTTCCGCTTTCTACAATGTGACCTAGAAATTCAATTTTCTTTTTTAAGAATTGGCACTTCTTGAACTTAATTTCTAATCCGTATTTCTTTGCGACTTCAAAAATAATTTTAAGTTTTTCGAGACCTTCCTGTTCGTTTTTCGCTGGAATGACGAGATCATCTAAATAACTGATTACAAAATTCCTTTCCGAGTAAGATCTCTAAATATACTTGATACGTAGCGTTGGAAAACTCCTGGACTTGTGCTTAGTCCGAAAGGAACTTTGTTGAATTCAAATTGTCCATCTGGGACGATAAAGGATGTATACTTTCTGCAATCTTCGTCAACATCGACGTGGAAGAAACCATTGCGTAAATCTAATGTAGAATATACCTTTGCTTCTTGCAAAATGTCTAAAACATCTTCGATGATAGGTAACGGAAATTTATCTTTCACAAGCTTTTGATTCAATTTTCTGTAGTCAATGCACATTCTCGAAGATCCATCTTTCTTTTTAACCATTACGATTGGACTTGCATATTCCGCAGAACTCGGACGTATAATGCCTTCGTTGAGCCATTCTTCTATCTGTTTGTTTACTTCTTGTCTTTCTGTGAAAGCTAGTCGACGAGGAGGTTGACAGACTGGTTCTTCGTCTTTTAAAATAATTCTCATTGTGACGTCAGTAGATGCTGTTTTTCTGGCTTGTAGTCTTGAATTAACTTTTCAAGTTCCTTCTTGATTTGACGATTTTCAACATGACGTAGGTCTAGTTCTTCTTGAAGATTTTCAGCAGATATTTGCATAAGCTGTGCATGATTCTCATATTTGTTGAATTTAACTCCTTCTTTAGTAAAACTTATCGATGCTTGTTCCAAAAGATCTGATCCAATAACTGCTTCGAATTTTAATTTATCAGTCGGTACAACATGCCAAGTTAACGAGTAATTTTCATCATCTATTTTGAACTTATGTTCAAAGGAACCGATAGTTGTCACTTGTGCTTCACCAATACCTGTGAGAAGCATGTTGTTCTTCGATAATTTTGTTGGACCCATTATTCTTCTGCTTGAGTTTTCTCGAAGCAAACTTACGGTACTACCACTGTCTATCAGCGCCGTGATTTTCACCTTTCCAAAAAATATCTCTTTAGTACGTAAACCTTCCTTAACGATGAGTGTGCAAGTTTCTTTTGGAGGTTCTTTGAATTTCTGCGATTTTGAATAGTTCGTCTGAGCATGCTTGGAAGCATTGTGATTTGAGTGTTTCTCGTAATTTTTGTTGTAATACCCTTTCTGCGCGCTGTCTTGATATCTTTGAACAGATTCGTACTTGGTGACAGGGGCTTCGTAATGTTTGTTGTAATTCGTTGACGCTGGAAACTTCTTATCTTTCTTGTTATACTCGAATTTTCCTGGTGATTCATATCTGCGATTCTTTTCTGTGAATCTGAATTCTTGTTTCTTCACAAATGGACTGCTAGATTTTTGTTTCAGAGTCCTTTTAAAGCCTTCGAATTCTTCTAGTTTTTCTGCTAATTGAACAGGGGAGTTCATATTTGCCCATTCATCAAGATAATATTCTTTAAATTCAAAAGGAGTTTTTCGTTTGAGTTGATCTGTTATGATTAGATCTGATAACTTGTTGAAAGTATCTATCTTCAATCCAACTATCCATCCGTTGAAGTAAGTGTTTAACTCATGGTAAAAATCAATCCATGTTCTTTCAGATGCTTTTTGATGAGTGACAAATAGTTGTCGAAACTTTTCTGGAGTTAGTTTAAAGCGTTTCAGCAGTAAATCTTTAACGTGTTCGTAAGAGTTAGCTTTATCGTCAGGCTCTCTCGCTATGATGTGAGATACTTCCGTCGGTAACAAGCCTAACAGATGAGAAACCCAGTTTTCTTGATCAATATTCAATCTCTGCGTTTGACGTTCAAATAATTTTAGATAAAGACTGATGTCTTCTTTCAAATCAAAACGATGTATAAACTTTGAAATTTCTTTGACGAGAAATTTAGTATCACTTTCTTTGGATGTATCAGCGCCTAACTTGGATTGTGTTTGGATTCTTAACTTTTCCAACTCAAATTCATCTTTGCGTTTTTGCTCATCTAACCTCAATTGTTCGAAGCGTAATTTTTCTTCTCGTTCTTCAATGCGTAATTTTTCTTCTCGTTCTTCAATGCGTAATTTTTCTTTTTGCTCTTCAATGCCTAATTTTTCTTTTTGCTCTTTTGTTCTATTTCCCTTCTAGTTAAGATTATGATCGGGATTCCTTATCTTACTGCTCTCCCGTAAACAAGTCTTTTGATTACTCATAAACAAAATCCGTTGTAAGTGTTACCGTTTCGAATAATACAGTATGTTTTTGATACAATCTGAGTCATTTCTCTTTTGCTGTCCGTGAGTCATCCAAACTGAATTATTTACGGGACAAAAAATTGAACATTAAAAAGGTATAAAAACAGATACGATTTCGGGATAAGCACTGGATTAAAAAAGTGATAATACGTATTTCAAACTAAGTTGTTTTTCTATTTGCTCAATATTTTTACTATTTTTGTCAAGAAAGAAAAAAAAATATTAAAATAATACAGAGTGTGTTTCTGTTAGTAAAGTGAGTGAATATTAACGTCGCTCTGTGTCGCACACAAGGGCTTATGGCAACGGACCTCATAATTTTGAACCATAGTCCAGTGGCGAGGACGACACCTGAGCTAGCAACCCCCCTCTTCTAACTACCGCATCAACAAGAGGACGTTTGAGCTCTCGACAGATTTAATGTGCAGTGCTCCCCTACACGGCGGGTCTTTAGTGGTTCCGGACTAGAACTCGTGACAAGCTAAGTCACGATCCGATACCTTGATAACTAGGCTGCCGCGGCCACCTTCTGTTAGTGAAGGATGGGAGTGAAAGTTTAGTACAAAAAATAAATAAAAGTTAAGTTAGTAAACACAGTTCCTTCATTAAAAAGGTTGTAGAAGAATTTCAAGAATTAAATATGGCTAAATGTAACCATTACGCTCTTATCTTTTGGTGTTCTAAAAAACATGTTACCGCGTATATATAAATCTACTGTAAGGTTATATTGATCAAACTTATTCAATCTGAGATTATTTTCCATGCATTGAATGCATGGCGTTTGCCGTATTGCTATTAAGATACACAGAAATCTATATAAAATCTTGCCGTCTATTATCACAAAAATATGTTTCGTCTTTACCAAGGTAAGGTGTATTTTACCATTGGCTTTAAGGTATCCGATGTGGCCGCGGTAGCCGAGTGGTATAGGTATCGGACCGTGGCTTGCTTTGTCACGAGTTCGAGCCCAGTACCACTAAAGACCCGCCGAGTAGGGCAGCGATGCACGTTAAATCTGTCGAGAGCTGAAACGTCCTCCTGTTGGTGTGGTGTGGTAGTTAGGAGAGGGGGTGCCAGCTCAGGTGTCGTCCACGTCACTTGACCATGGTTCAAAATTACGTGGTCCGTCGCCAAAAGCCCTCGTGCAGCTGAACAGTGCGACGTTAATATTCAATCAATTAAGGTATCCGACTACGTTCGGAACCGTGATTTTGCAAAAGCGTATAAATCAGCGTTTCTCAAACTGTGGGGCGCGCCCCCTCCTTGAGGGGCACGACAACCCTACGAGGGGGGCGCGAGCATATTGAAAAGTCGAAAACAGAAGATGATTTGAAAAAAAATTAATTTACGGAAAGTAAACAAACAAAATACATAATAAAAAATAAAATACACATTTACACTTCTAAATGTATCAGTGCTACACAATGTATTTTATAATTAATTTAACAATACGAAGTTAAGAACGTTTAAATTACCAGTGAACCCATGGGATTGTCATGTATAAAATTATATACAAAAAGTATATATGAAACACTTATCTTAATAATTTGTACGGTTTTTAATAAATCCTTTAACTGCCAAATAAACCGATTGATTGAATATTAACATCGCACTGTTCAGCTACACGAGGACTTTTGGCGACGGACCACGTAATTTGGAACCATGGTCAAGTGACGTGGACGACACTGCCAAATAAAATTTACGCTATTAGCGTTCCAATGTCAACCGTTTTCCACCCGTTTTCGTGCGTATAAGATATATTGGGGAGGAGGGAGAAATAAAGAAGTAAATAATCTGAAATAAGTAAATCCCCTTCGCAAACATTCTCAATGCCCTTTTATTGCATTCCAAAATTTTATGGATATCAGGGCACAGAAAAGGTCGTACTTGGGATAAACATATATATACGTCAAGGGAAATTAATGTTTGGGCTGGGAGAGACGTTTATATACACCGGTCTCACTAAAGAGGCTAAAGTCGTATCGTATTTTCAGCATCAGAGTATATTTTTATTGAATTAAATACATTATTATTGCATGAGGGGGCGATGAAAATAACGATTGAATAGTGGGTCGTGAATATTGAAACTTTGAGAAGCACGAAAGTTACGGGTGTTATAAATTTAAAAAATCTTTATCGGCTTAGATCTACAGACTTAAAATTTAACAAATAAGGTGTTTTTTATTCAATTGAGATATGCAAAAAACTTTTTCTTCGTTTAATTTGCAATTCCCGTAAAATTAAGTAATTAAAAACTTCTTTATCCTTCAATCTGTATTATTTAATTTTTTAATTCACTCGTACGAAGAACGGGTATACCGGCTAGTTAAATCTAAAAACTCTTTTCTAACAATCTATTTCTAAACCGACATTAATTTTCAAACTGAGTAAAATAAGCTTCTGAAAATTTTCTTGCTGCTTATATAGGAAAAAACTAGAAACCATGCCTTTTTTATATTAATATACACTCTCGTACATTTAAAAAAATTAAAAAGAAACCCCAGAAGAGTTTCCTAAATAAAACATCCTGTTTCATATTATATATGACTTCCCATGATTTTGGAATTTACATAGTTTGAAGTAAAGCTTCCTCTTAAGAAAAGCTTCTTTCCGAAATTTTTTTTTTCAATTTAGCTGAAAAAGAATCGATACTACGGAAAAGAGTCCCAGAAGGAATATGGAAATCACTTCCTCATAAAACCATAAAGATCTTTTGTATACTTCACACATTGTCTCTTTTATAGTTTTCAGATCACATAAAATCTTTTCACTAGCAGGAATATTTTGCTATTCTGAACACAGAAGCAAACGAAGTCAGAATCTAAGACTCTATATTTGATTTATTTTTCTTTTAAAAAAATCTGTTTTATATCTTCGATGCTTAGAAATGCGATTTAGGTTTTCAAAATCAATTTATTCATACATATAAAGGAGAAAAATGGCTTATTCACTCACTCAGTTAAAGATCTCCTAAAATATTAAACCAACAGACGTGAAATCTGGTGAGCATGTTTCTTTTGTTGAGTAAGATCTGCTAAGAAATGGATTTTGCAAAAATCGACTCCTAAAAGGTGTTTCGAGGGCTTACGAGGTATTAGGTAAATATTCTAGATTTTTAACTATTAGACCAATAAACCTGAAATTTGGTTAGCATTTTTCATTTGTTAAATAGAAATCCGCTAAGATCGGGTTTTATGAAAACCAACTCCCCTGTGTTACGGGAAGAAGGCTCATATAAAAGAAAATTCCCATTTCTAAAGTATTAAACCCACAGACTTGAAATTCGGTAAGCATGGTTCATTTTTGTTGAGTAAAAATCCGCTAAGAACGGGTTTTACAGAAAGCGATGGCTAAAGGGGAGGGGGATCAAGGAGGTGCATAGACAAAACAGTTCCCGTTTTTGCAGTGATATCAGTGATTCCCAAAGTGGTCTATATAGATCCCCAGGGGTCTATGATGAACTGCAGGGTCCACATCAGCAAAAAAAATAATTTAGGGGTCTCTGAGGTGTAAATAGGGGTCTATGATGGTGGCTAACATTAAACTAAATCATGATTTTAATTTTAAAAGAAAATTTAGTCACATGGGAAACAGATTTGATCTATTGAATAGATTTATTTACTAATTTTAATAAGGCTAATTTGTAGTTAAAAGGTGGCAGCATAAATTTTGTTAAAAACAAAGACCATGTCTGCAATTTTGGCTTTAAAAAGACATACCTGTCATTTATCACGAATTATGGAATATCGTAAGAAAATTTTTAATTACTTTTTCAGCGTGGTTGCCCATCTCAAAAACAAAAAAGAAAGAGGGGAAATAAGTTCTAGACACTACTGACCGAGGAGATTTAAGGTTAAACCTGCCACAACTGACTCCAAATGTTGAAAAAATGTTATTGAAGCACCAGATTTATTCCTCTCTTTAAAAGCATTTGTTTGTTGCTTATTTATTATATGTATCAATTAAATTTTAATTTAATTAACATGTTTTTCTTAAGTTTTAAACACCGTACTTCACTTCAGTTAGAAATTTAAATCGTTTAACCTCTTATCTACCGCATTATGATTTACTGCAGTTTTTTTCATGAAATATTTTCTTTTGCATCACTACAATTAAAAAAAAATTAAGGGATATATTTAAAAAAATACTCAGCTTTGAGAAATTTAACCCGTTAGAGCTAATTAATTAAATATAATCAAATGTAAAATTAATTATAAACACTGTTTTCTTAAAATAAATAGTCAAATCGCTTTCTAAAATCTTCGTTCACATACAAAAAAAAATAATAATACACTTACATTTTGACAACTATTTTTTCGGAACAAAAAGGACAATCTTTGCAATGCGCTGAAAACGCATTTTCTGCTATAAAACTATTCGCCTTCCCCACTAAAATACTCATCATAGAACCCGTGCTGCCATATATCTTGGAAGAGTGGATTTAAAAGAATATTTCTGCTAAGTATCGTCAGAATATTCGTAAAAATAGTTATTCTATGTAATTTTAAAGTGAGTGGTACTTATAAGTACCGTCAGTAGATAAAGGGTTAAAGTAAGTAGATCTATAACAGTTGTCAAAAAGCCATTTAAAATGGTAAATCTGCAAAAACTCTCAATATTAGGTAAGCAGGGGTCTAGCCCAAACCAGAAAACATAGCAAGGGGTCTATAAAACAAAAAAGTTTGGGAACCTCTGCCTTATAGGTTAGTAAGTATGTCTGTTTCGTTCATTATAGGCTCTTTAGAACGGGTTTCTTCTCTCTAGGGATGATACAAGCAGTTTTAAGGGGACAATATAAATTCTTTTGTATGAGTTATTAGACCTTCCTTCCTTCCTCAGTGGCTCGACAGCCCAGGGTGGGCCTTCTCAAAAAACCTTTTTCCAGGCTAGCCTTCTTCCTGCTAGTGTTCTACAATTCTCAAACCCAGAGGATCTTTTTCTAGGCCATCAATCCATCTAAGATTTTGCTTGCCCTTTCTTCGCGGGCCAATTGGGTGGGCATTGGAGACTTTTTTAGTGGTCTTCGTCCATTTTGACAACATGACCTGCCCATTTAATGCCAGATTATTTATGTGATAGATAGAAATCGAAATTCGATTTTCTTCGCCACCTTCCATTTTCCTGAATTCCTTCAAAAATAAATCTTAAAATCTTCCTTTCATAGATACTTATCATGTTCTCTTCTGTTCGACATGGACCAAGTTTCCTATGCATAAGTTAATACTGATCTTAAAAGACTTTTATAGAGCAGAACTTTTTTTTTGTGTGTGTTTTCTTTTTATTAAATTCGATTTTATATATTTTTGTAATCCATTAAGACATCTATTAGCAGTAGTAATTCTCTTTTGGATTTCCGTAGTACAATCGCTTCTATTGTTAATTTTCGAACCTAAATTAGTGAAACTGTCAACAACTTCAAAATTATACTCTTCAATTTTAAAGTTGGAATCAAGAGTTATTAAACATATTGTCTTGAAATTTCGTAAGCATGCCTTTTGTTGAGTAGGCATCCTATAGGAACGAGTATGACGGGAATTGATTCCCAAAAGGTGTTGTGGGTGTGTGAAAAATAGACTCCAGTTTTAGAAATGCAAGTCCTGTCATTTTTAAATCAAAAGGTGAGGCCTATAAGCATATCTTTCAATACATTTGAAAGATAAATGGTAACATTTAGATATTATTAGCTTAAAAGCAGAATATATAGTCGTACAAAATCATGAAATACTCTGTGAAGCGGGCGAGTAACGGCTAGTCATTAGAATAAGGAAAGAAAGTCGTTTTCGAGGAAATATTTTAATCCAGAGCAATTAATGCTTGTAATCGAACCTTTTTTTCACTGTAAGAACTCTTGAAAATGACCAGGGTTGTCAAGGGAAAGAGGTGTTCAAAGGTTCTACAACCCGATTCCTGAAAAAATAGCAGAAATTTGTTTTGCACTGTAATATATAAACCGCTATTGTTATATTAATTAATTAGATAGTTTTGGATTCTATCCTAGCTTATAGAAATCGGACCACCAGTAGAACGAGTAGGAAAACTGCTTTAAATTCCATTTTTTAAAATATAATTTCCAATTTTTTTTCCTTTTTTTAAAAAAAAAGGCTTACAATTCTTTCTAAAATAGTTCAATCTTTTTGCTTAGATCACCAGCAATAGTACGGGGAAGTATCTATACATTTTACATGTCTTAATTATCCGTGATACATTGCCTACCAGTTGCTAAGCATAATGCATTTTTAGAATACTTTGTATGAGACTGATTGAAGAGATTTAACTTAGTACAAACACATGCTTGGAAAAAAGATATTGGGAATTATTCTTTATTATGTAAAATACTACAGATTTCCTCTAATGAAAAAATAAGAAAAGAAAAATTAATCAAACTAGCTTCGAAACGGAGAAAAGGTATTATTAAATGAGGAGGTAGCACTGAAATTAAATAATCTGATGTCAGCTTCACCCCTAGAACCGGGCATGATTGCAGTCTCCATTTATTGTGTCCTTCGAAATGGTAGAAGTGGTTTGCATGTTACTCAATGATACCGACCTTTTGCTGTGATGTTATTTGGATAAGACATCGCAGCAAGAATAATGATGAGTCGTATCCAAAACTGCTTATGGCACTAAAAATTCTCAATTTTAGACAGGATTTAACGCATTAGATTATCTGTAGTCTTGGTGTTCCTTACAATATTTACAATGGTTATTGTGAACAATCGGCTCAATTCATGTGACGTCATAGTAACATGATAGTAAAAGCCACGTGATTTCAGCAAATCAAATAAAAAACTTATGTGACGTCATAGTCACACGATAAAAACTATCTTGTGTTTCCTGCTTATCAGTTCACGCGCTCCAGTGTTGCCAAGTTTTGCTCTTTGCAGAAACTTTCTCTTAAAAAGTACATATGGATATAAAATGCAGTTTATTTAAAAGTACAAGCATAAAAAAAATATGATTTTTTTTTAATTTAAAAAAATCTTTTTGGAGAATTTTTTTCCTAACATTTAAACATCTTTACCCAAATATAAAATTTGAAATTTTATCTTTTACAAATAGAACAACAAGTAAAATTAGTTTAATGTTTGTTTTGAATTCAATGGAAAGCACGTGTTTGTTTTTATCATGAGATTTCATGAATTGAGCCCATTCTAACAATGAGCTGACTTCAAAGAACTACAGAGTGCAGGAACTAGGAAGGATAGAATATCTTAATGTGAGTTAATGTATTGTAAACTTACAGACATTAAGTTCATGTTGTCATAACAACTCCTGAAAAATATATTGATCATTGAGGGGGTTTCTCTTTTCTTGCTAAGTGCAAGTTTGTTGTATAAAGAGTGTTCAAGGAATATCAACCCATAGTTTTTGATGTTCTTAAGAATGAAGTTAATGAAGCCTGTTGTAGTGTGTGTATGTAGGCGATCCTAATGCACATGCGTGAATTTTTTTCTCCCTGCAGCCCGGTGATTTTGTTCACCAGCAGACCGATGATGAAAGACGGAATATAAATGAATGCTGTCGGACATTCGTTTTTGATACAATTATAGAAACACTACAATGTTACTACACAGAATTTTGCGTTAAGTTCAGAGATTCCCATGAACCAGAAAAAAAAGCATCGGAAAAATAGAAGAGAGACCAGATTTCAGTTCAGAAATGATAACATTGATAACGCGCGCGTGACGGAACAACTGCCTGCTTTAAAAAAAATATGTTCCAGTGCTGCTTCCAGCAGTTACAAAGTCATTGGAAGAAGTGTGTGACAACCAGGTACTGGCATTCATTTTGGTTAAGAGTTGATCGTAAGCTGAAACCCCAAATGTTAGTAAGTGGCGACTGGTGGTCGCGTATCTTAAGAATAGTAAAAGGTGAATCCACCGGAATTGTGGAAGGCATAAACCTTGCGGTTGAACGAGCTATCAGGCTGCGAGCAGGATCATTCACAAGGAGTTTTAACCAAGATAAGTAGTTTAGATCATTTAGTTATTGGATTTCGGGTTAAGATATCTTATCGCCCTCAAAGTTAAGTTATTAAAGTGCATTTCGTAAAGTTTTAAAAGAGAAAAATAAAATTAGTTATTCTAAGATCATGCCTGCTTCTTCATCGAACCTTCCACACCCGCGGCTTCCGGGTCGCGACATATTCTCCTAAAAACAAGGAATTTCTAACTATTTGCCAACCAATTGACAACGGAGGCAAGATTGCATTATTATGTCATGTCTGTCGTCCGTATCCAGGCCTACGCTTACCACCATACACCTTCATTACTTATTTAGTCAAAAAGAGGTGTATGAGTCACGCACAATTGTTTGTTACGGGTTATTGTTTGTACGAGTATTTGACAACACGTGCTATTTACTGTCCCCTGAAAAGAGTCGCAGGTTGGCAGGGAAATCTTAAGGCATATGCCAATTAGGCCCAGGCCTAGGGACATAGCTACTACCATATAGGGCTATAGCCGTATTAATGATACGGGGCCCCCAAGCTATAAGATCTCCAACATGTGCAACTACAGTTCCACTAACATGACTCTTATATATCTAAAAAAAGGTCCCGAAGAGGAATTTTTATGCAGGGCCCACTCAGAACTAGCTATGCCAGCGCCCTGGCCTAAGGTCTACGAGAGGGCCTCGTCTCGTTCTCGACTCAGTCTTAATAAGATCATGATTCGAATAATTTCAACGATTAAATGTCATCTCCGGTTGTATTCTCCGAAAAACTGGGAATTTTGAATGATATGTCAACAGATTACATGTTATGTATAGGCTTAGGCTTACCACCATTCACCATCATTACTCATTCATTCAAAGGGTGGTCGAACCGGTTTGTGTGATTGTAAATCTTATATATTTATTTGTTTCGGGTTATTGTTTGTACGAGTATTTGACAACGTATCCTATGAACTGTCTAATTTTAAGAATCTATAATGGGGCCTACATTTGTTTAGGGACTCAGGGCCTACCTTGGCGTAGGAACCCAAGGCAAGAGAAGTCTTAAGACGTCCCTGCAAGTTGACCTACTTTTGCACAACCTCCAAAAGGGACTCTAGAAGTCTTAAGACGTCACTAGTAGCAGCCCAACGGGGTTACAGACTGAATATGATTAGTGTTATAATGTTATATGTGTATCTCAATGTGTGTGTGTGTGATGGTGTCGATTGCTTTTTGAATATACCTCGTTTATGACGCGTTGTTTTCTCGGACGATTACCTGATTCGTTCTTTCGTTTTATTGAAATAAATATACACACATATAATACACAAAGCTTCAATTTACAAACAAACTACAGTGTGGATATAATAGACTCTTGAAAAATATTTTGTGTGTGGTGCTATACGCTCAGTGTAAAATTCTGAAATTCAATAATTTTGATTTTTTTCCCCTCGGCCTTTTTGATTTCGTATGAAGTCTTCTGATTATTAATGTAATACATTGCAGCATTACACCAATAATACATTTTAACTTGCTATTACCAGATTTAATATATAGTTTTCATATATTTTTATGATATCGCCAGGGTTGGCAAAATATGGTTCCCTTTCAGCCTTTAATGTAGAAGTCCATCGATTTGTAAATGTTTCAGCATTGGATACCCGCGCTCTGGGGGTATCCTCTCCTCACCCTCCACGCGACCTGTGTCTGAGAGAACAAAAGATGAACCACTAAACTCTGCCATAATAAAATCAGTTTATTAGGATCTTAATTTATATACAATACAACAACACTAGACTAGGAGGCTTATGATCAGGAGTAATGCAACGCAAACCGTAACTCTAATAAATAGCGCAATTAGCCACTGTATATTTATAGATTATTTCCTAACTTAATAGTATCCGCTCTTTTCTTGAAGCTTAAACAAACAAGCTTACCGCTATTTCCTTGGAGAACAGCACAACGGTCCGTAAATCATCAATTTATCCTTCAATCTGTCTTGCTCTGGCTAAGGCAATACTCTTCTGGTCTAGGACCAATTTTGCTTATCTTCCGGCACTTTTAGACCGACCTCACAGAATACACTAACACTCTTCTCCTAGAACTTTACCTCACTTCACTTTGCTTACTTAACGCTCCTCGAGAATACTAACGTTCCGATATATACGATTCCTAAAATGCATAACCAAGCTCTCTTCTTGGGTTGGTTGGAAATAATTGCCATTCTGGCCCCAAAGAAATCCCAAGAGGATTAATAGAAGTAATTCCGATAAAGCCCGTCACAATTTTTTATATATCGTCATTTACAAACTTCTTTTACGTGCTCTCTTATAATTAGGTGTAGACGAGTGGTCATGGTTACGAACACGTGGTCTGTGTTTTCAAGTCGTGGATTTGAGTCCCGGAGTGAAGCATGTTAAATCTGCGAAGGCTTATATTCTCACCTCAGACATTGGCAAGGTGTGTCAGTTCGTTTGAAGATGATGGTAGACCAACTCAGGTGTCATCTTCGACACTTGATTGATTCTAGGTCATGCGGTTTTACTAGAAATTCTGTGCGTTCGCGTCACTTCGATAGCAATTAAATCAGTGATTTGTGATTGTGTTTCATTATGTTTTTTATTATATATTCAAAGTACGAAATCAATATAGGAAAAATCAAATTCAAGCAAGATCATATAAAAAAATACATCCATTTCTAAGATTTGCATATTAGTATATTTTTTTTTACGCATTTCATGAATATTTCAGTAGAAAAAAAAATTTATTATCAGTAATTAAAATCTAAAATCGACGTCCTTTGCGAAAAAAATAACTCATTTACAAAACAAAGGAGGATTTTCCAAATTATAAATTTTTGATATAACATTTCTTCTTCACAATATCTATTAAATTCTCAATTTCCTTATCGAGTGTATACCTACACAATGTCCTTTTTTTAAAACAAAAGTTAACTTTTTCTTTTTACATATTTTCAGGAAAAGAAAATCTAACATGCCTTTATTAGGTAGTGAATATTCCTTTCAACGTTTGTTTTAGCAGCGAATTAGACCTGTGTTCCCCTGATCTGAAAAAATTCTTGAAGTAGCAGTTAATTTTTTAAAGGTACACACTCTTTTCTTCCAACTTTAAAAATCAAATTACATTTTAAAAGAAAAGGTTATTTGCTCATGAACGCCTCTTGAGCTAAGTCTTATCTCTTTTTTTATCAATGCAATTATGTCTGGCTTTTATCATTTTTTCTCTTTTTTAGTGCTCTTCTTTTCAGAGGATATTTCTTATTTATAAACGTCTAGAAAAGATTGAGCAATCGATATATTTCTAAAATGTACGTGGAAATTTGCATTTTCGAATTTGCTAAAGCCCGAATCCTGCAAATTAAGTTTTTCTTTCTTTCATTCCTTTTTATTAATGCTAAGAATAATTCAATAAATTTTTAAGATATTTTTATAGTTGAATTTCAGTAATTAAAATCTAAAATAAGCTTAGTATTATGCACATAAAAAATCCTTTTTTTAAAACAGATGTTCTTAGAGTTGTATAGAGAACTGTAAATCAATAGGAGTGAATCACGAACGCCTCTTGAGCTAAGTCTTATCTCTTTTTTTTTCAAAAAATCATTTTTTCTCTTTTTGTTTATTTCATTTAATATGAGCAATCTTTCTTGTACTATTTATTTACATGATTTCCTCATTTTATTTTAAACATTTTTTTAAATTTCTAATGGGCTGTGGATTAGTGTTTATTTCATTTAATATAACTTCTATTTATTGTATTTTTTATCAATGGGCTGTGGATTAGTGTTTCACATTTCCCGGAAGCTGGTATCTGATTTCAGTGTGCTCAGTTTTTGGCGAATACCGAGCACCGCAGGTAATTTTGACGCTCAGTTTTCTCCCCAGAGGGAGGGGAGAAAACTGAGCTCTGACGATGCGAGCCTGTACTAGGATTTAATATTGCCGAGAGCACCCAAGCCAAACAGACACTCTAGGGATCTTTTACATACCGCATAATCCAACGACATGGCAGCTGTCAATTTTTTGCATCAAGAAAATCCACAGACTTGAGCCTGGGTAGAACTCGCAACACTTTAGGTGTTAAAGGCCAGCGACAAACCAACCACGGCACCCAGCCGGCTTGTTTTAAAACAGGGGTGTCCAACTCAAATTACCTTGCGAGCCACTTCAGAAAAACATTATAACCTCGCGGGCCGCACATAAAAATATGTATATTTATATCAGATTTGGAAACAAAAAAAAATTTTTATTGGAGTGAAAATATAAAACAGAATGAATAATTGTAATTGTTTTCATTATTTTTCATGTAGACAGACACACATAGGTAATATAATAAAGTAATAATATAATAAAATGCATTGATCGAATAATGTTTAAAATATTACAGTTGCCATTTTCTTGAAAATTAAGGTGTTCCTTTTGAATTGATCTTTCTTTTACTCATTTTTAAAATTTGATTATGCTGTTATTCTCAAACGATTTAGCATATTTTGCCCTTTTATCTTAACAGTCCTGAATATTTTTCTTAAACTTTAAAAAACATCTCTGACTGCCTCTTCCTTTTGGGGCACTTCGAACAGAAAAGGAGGAGGAGAAACGAAAGTCGCACACATAGAAAATCATGTACCAGCCATAGTAAAGGATATACACATAATGCAATTCGGAATTTATTAAAAAGTTATTTGTTATAGTAAAATCAAATGTAACTGTTTGATAAAATATAAATCTTTTTTAATCTAAAGGACGTTTCTATTATCAAAAAGGATTTATTTTAAAACAAGAACAGGTAATTGTAGATTTATATATATAAATTTCCCCTCAAATAAATTTCAAAATGAAAAAAACTTTAAAAACCTGATATTTAAAATATGTTAAGAAAGAGTCAGCGGACCGCAATTTACGTACTGGAGGGCCACGTGCGGTCCGCGGGCCGCGTGTTGGACACCCCTGTTTTAAAACATTTAAATTATTTAAAAATATTATCCATGCAATCACAACGAACATGTTCCATCGATTCTAAAGGGATTTTCAAATGCTTTAAGGTACATAATGATCAAATATATATTACATTTTACGATCGATTCCATCATATTCAATGTCAACATATCGTTTCTGAAATATTTATAAATGAAGGAATGCAAAAAATATGATATATTTTAGAATAATTGAACGATTTTAGACTTCTCTCAGAAAAAACAAACTGTTGAGAAATGTAAAGAAAATCTTGTAACAAGAAGTTATTGAAATGGGTATTTAAAAACACCTCTCTTGTAGCATGGAAGCCTTTTTAATAAACTACGAGTTGTGACACAAAGAAAACGAGACTGGTCCAATAAATCATTGTACTTACAGAATCAGTTTTCCGCGATAGTATTACCTTCAAAGTAGTTCCCTTCAGTATTTACACACTTCTGCATTAGGTGCGTGCTGCCTTTGTAGGTAACAGTTCTGGAACGAGGGTTTCAGAAGGCCCTTCAAGATATTCTCCGTTTTTGCTCGAACCTCTTCAACTGAGGTAAAATGGGTTCCTTTTAAGGATGATTTAACTGTAGGGAATAAAAAAAAGTCGCACGGTGTCAAACCAGGTGACTAAGGAGGATGTCCCACCACAGTAGTTTTTTTTTTTTGGACAGAAACTACTTGACAGATTGAGCCCTGTAAGCGGGTGCATTGTCTTGTTGCAACAGCCATTCATCACTCCTCAATTCTGGTCATTTTTCCCTAATTTTTCACGAAGTCTTTTTAGAACTTAAATGTAATAGTGTTGATTAACAGTTTGACCACTGATGTGACTGGAAACACTCATATCACGAATTTTGGAAATGTTTTGGTAATTGCTGGTCTTGGGCGCCCAACAGGTTTATCATTTTCCACACTGACCCTTTCCCCTAAAAACTGCTTACAGCTTTTAAACACATTTGCAGAAGACAAAGTTTCATCTCCATAAACCTCGCTTGATATTTAAAATATTTTCGTGACCGATTTCTTCTCAAGAAACTTGATGTAGATTCGACATTTTTACCGTAGAATGCAATTACACGTTTTCACTTAATGAGGCAGTACTCCCAACTGGCATGATTCACTAAGGCGAAACTGGTCACGTGGATAGAGGAGGTGGGTGAGATGACGTCACCAAAACAGTTGTAGCCAACTCCACTCTTTTTTCAAATTTCATACTTAGTCTCGTTTTTTCGTGTCATACCTTGTACATCATTCTAAAATTATAAGAACTAAAATTAAAAGAAAAAAAATTTTCTGTATATTTAAAGATCCAAAATGAGCTTGCGTTTATAAAACAAAAAAAAAAGAATTCGAAATTCACAATGAAAGAAGAAATTTTGGAAGTAAGAATATCCCTGTATCTCTTAAATTTTCCAAACATTCTCAAGAATAGCGTTTATGAGCATTTACATGAAACAATCTTAACGTTGAAGGTAAAAATTACTCTTAGATTGGAGAAAATAGAAAGCTTTTTTTAACTTCTTTATCTTTCAGAAGAGAAATTGTTTCAAAGAAATAATTTATTTTTATCTTACAAATTAACAATATCTCCCCTCCTTTAACACAGCATAAAAATTCATTATTTCGCAGCGATAGATCAATTGTTTTTTATTTTCACACGTCAAAAGAACACGAGGGCTATTGTTAACAGATTTCGTAACTCCGTCTGAAACTACGACATCTAAACTACATTCCCCTCTCCAAACCTCCCCCCCACGCCAATGTGAGCTTCTTCAGTTTTAACGTGCATCAACACGGGGAAAGGGGGCTAGTAGCATTAGGACTTGAAATCATGACTAGCTTTCAACTCTCTGAAAATCATGATTACGAGTTCACTACCATGGATAATGCAGACACTTATTTCACATAAAAATTTCACCAAAGACTTTAGCCGACACTTAGTTAGCACATTGGATATGTAGTGATGATACTCTCCATAGATATGATTCAATATCTAAAAATTAACTATTTCCGAATGTTTTAAAAATTCCTAATTTAACGTCATTTTTCTTTCCAATTCTTAAATTTGATGACCTAGATTTCAGTTGCAAGTATGCGTTTGAAAAAATGTATAATTTTAAAACATTCATGGTATTAAAAAAAAGAATGTTCAAAAATATAAAATTATATCCTAGATCATTCTTATTTTAGGCTGTGTTATCCATACGTCTATATAGTTAACAAAAATAAAATAGGGAAAATTTATTGCTTTTTAATTTAAAGCCTTTTTAAAAATAACTAAACATTAATTAATCTCACTTGAAGGTACAGTATATTATTATTTATCTTTCATATATAGGACATGTTCGCAAAGTTTCTAAATCCTTTAGATAATCTAATGAAATCATTTTTTAATCAATCACTGTCGCTTTTATTAGACCACTATTTTCTGGAAAGATTCCTTATCTTTCAGACAACTTTTGCTTTTTGATTTGAAGTAGATTTTGACGTAATTAATTTTTAATTTATAATTTCAAACGGGAATAACTTCGTCGACGAAACTCTTCTCACACGCAAATGATTAATATCCAGAAAATTTGTTAACGAACTGTAAAAGGCTTGGGTTTTAACAAAAGTCTTTTATAAAGGAACTTATTATTATTTTATTTTTTAAATGTTCTAAAGTCTGTTCAAATGACAACTTTTGACACAATTTTCTTCTTTACTTACTGTGGCATCACAGTTGAATCTGAAAACGATTTTTATTCAAAGTTGTTTGCGTCACGTTTCTTCCCAGCCAATAGGAAGAGACTGAAAAATGTGTATATCTTCTATTAGGATTACACTTTTGGATTTACGTACCAACATGTTTTTGGAATTCTCTCTTTCCGTTTTTTCCGATGTAACTAGTTACGCTAATTTAAATGTTACTTGATTTATATTAAATATTATTTTTTTAATTATGCAGAATTGATTCTTTAAACCAATATCTTTAAAATGTACATCTGGAAACCTTACTGATAGTAAGTTAGATTAGTTTGTGTTATAGTTTAAACTCACTTTGCTAGTCAAAATGGTAGCTTAGGCCTAACACAGCATGGAATCGCTACAACTTTTAGGAATTATTTACGTGAGTTATTAGAAGACACTTTTCCCTCCCCATATTCGAATATATATATATATATATATATATATATATAACTCATTCTCTCGATAAGTTAAAATTTCTTACTTTGCCGTTAAGAATTTAATTACATTAACGTTTTATGCTAATATGTAATTGCTACGAAAGTTTTGTGTTTATCTCCTTCAATATGGAAATGTCAATGATTTGTTATCAGAAGAAATCGTTAAAACGCATATACACTGTTTCTGTTGACCATATCCTTATTTGCTTTCAGACTGGCATTGGACCGTTGCCAGCAGTATGGCATAATTCTTTAGTCGAATAATTTCAGAAAAAATCTTTTGAAACATGCAGTTGTCTAGCAAAATAATATAAGATTAGGATGAGAATGTGTGTGTAAGAGTAAGGTAAAAAAACAGCATCATACGAAAAAGAAAGATCAAAAGCCATTGAAAAAATTCCATTACCATATGCATATAATAAACTTTAAAAAAATTACAAATTAATTGTATTTTAGAACTTGGCTTTTTACAAAAAATTTTATAAGGGGGTTAAAAATTTCAAATAAATTAATCGAAAGATCGAATTTTACACAAAAATCCTCTTTTCTCTTTACTATTTTTTAAATTTAAATTTTAAAAAAATTTTTAAGAATTTTGAATTTTGATTCATTTCTTTGAAATTTTATCTGCAGTATTAAAATGTCTGAAAAAATTCTAAAATGCAAACTATTTAGCCTTTTAAGAGATGTTATAACATTTTTAATTGAAATTCATCATAAATTCCGGAAATTTATTCGACAAGAAACTTGTATCAAAAGTAACCAAAGGGTGATTTCTACTCAAATTATTACAGATTTATATGTTCACAGATTTAGTTTATTCTAAGTTAATGTGTACTTAATACTCTGAAAAATATATTTAGGGCAAAGTAACCTTAAAATAATATCTGCTCAGTAAAAATCGCTACATATGTTTAAGGCTACACGGTACCCTTTTTCAAAAATATTTTTTTGGAGACAGTAATATTAAAAGTAATTTATGTATTGTTTTCAGACTATATTATTAAACTGATTCTGAAAATAAAAATTCAATTTAACAAGCCCTTATTTTAAAATTTAAAAAAATCAAAAAAATTTTAAGTTTCTTAAAATTTTATAAAATGAGCAATTTTTGAAATTTTTTCATCATTTTGAGTGATTTATAATTCTTATATTATTGCAAACAAAAGTTAGTATGGATTTGAAAAATCTGTTGCCTTGTTGATTTTTAATAATTATTTTTCTAGCAAAACCTGGAAAAAACACGAAAATTTTAAAAATATTAACTTTAATGTTTTTTAAAAAATCTATAAAAAATTTCAAGACTGTATCTTGAACAGAAAAAAAACCTTAGGGATTAGAAAATACATACATCTTTTCAAAAATAAAAGTCTGAGAAAAATGCATTTAAAGTTTGTAAAGGCGTAAAACAAAAACTAATAACGCTTGCAAAGCTCAAAATTTTTGGTATATTATTTTACTACTTATATAATACACTCTGTCGCAAAAAAATATATGCACCCAGAAGAAATCAAGCTACAATCACGAAACTCAGCAAGAATGTAGTCTGGTAAGAGATATGCAAATGATTAAAATTTCGAAGCCAATGAGACAAGGCTAAGTGTGCTATGCGCATATTAGTTGCGCAACTGGGAGAGTTTAAAAGCATGAGTACGAGCGCCGTACGGCTATCCAAACGAATCTGATGACTTTGATAGACGATATTGAGACTTAGGATGCCTCTAAGACGTAACCGGCGGCAGTACGAGCAGCTGACGGACTTTGATAGGGGCCGTATAATAGGTCTCAGAGAAGCAGGTTGGTCGAATAGACGTATCGGCCGCCACCTCGGTCGGAGCGATATGGTAGTTGCTCGGTGTTGGCAACAGTGGATCACAGAAGGTAGAGTGTACCGTCGCGGAGGGTCAGGACGTCCCAGGAACACAAATGATCGCGAGGATCGTGCAATCAGAAGAGTGGCCACTTCGGCACCAACAACGTCGCTAGCATCGATTCAACGCCACTTACCTCCTTCCAGACATCCAGTGCCATCAAGAGAAACCATAAGGAGACGACTGACCGAAGTTGGCTTGAGGAGCCGACGTCCGCTAAGACGCTTACCACTGACCCCACATCATAGGCAGTGTCGACTGGATTTTTGCCGACATCGGGCAACTTGGAGTGTGACAGACTGGAGACGTGTCATCTTCAGTGATGAATCCCGATTCAGTCTCAGTGATGATGACCACCGCACACGTGTCTGGAGGCGCACCGGCCAGCAGCGGTCCGATCCGGCATTTATTGTCGAGCGGCATACAGCACTTTCACAAGGTGTGACAGTGTGGGGAGCAATTTCTTGGGACACACGATCATCTTTAGTGGTCCTTCAAGGCACTTTGACAGCTCGCAGATACGTGGACGATATTTTAACGCCGATTGTGCTACCCATGCTATCAAGTCGCCCAGGTACCATTTATCAACAGGATAATGCTCGTCCACATACTGCATGACTCTCCCAACAATGTCTTCAAGGATATGACGTCCTACCATGGCCTGCCAGGTCACCAGATCTTTCGCCAATAGAGCATGTCTGGACGCGCTGGGAAGGCAACTGCAGCCGTCCTGAGATACAGGAGAATTAACTGCGCAGATGCAAAGACTATGGCAGGATCTTCCACAGGGGGTCATAAGTGATCTAATTGAATCGATGCCACGCCGAATTTCGGCTTGTATAGCTGCCAGAGGTGGCTTTACTACTTACTGATTTTTAACCTTTTGCAAGCTGTAACCGCTTAATAAAATGATATTTTGTTCTGAATTTTTAATCATTTGTTTATTTTCATATACACTACATGCATACCAAATTTCGTGAATGTAGCTCAATTTCTTCTGGGTGCATATATTTTTTTGCGACAGAGTGTATATGAAAACATTACATTAATTAAATATGATTGAAAATATTTTTACTTATTCAAAATATATGTTTTTACAAAATATCGATTTTGCATTTGTTACGATTAATTAAAAATATGATTGAAAATATATTTACTTATTCAAAATATGTTTTTGCAAAGTATCGATATAGCATTTGTTACGATGACAGATTATTCAGCTTAAAGTGAGCATAATAATTTCACAAAAGTTTTAAAATACAATACACTTATAAAGAATAATAATGATATAAATAAAAGTTTTAAACAGTTAAAAACTGCCAGATTTGTACAAATTGTGACAAACCTATACGGAACTTTATCACTAACCTTCTGAGTCGTCTCTTTTAGGGAAATTTAATTCCCCTACCTATTTCCAATAAGCTCCAAAAAGAGGACAGGATTCCTTGTTATGCAGATTAGATAAAGTATTTAAGTTAAACGGAATAGTAAAGGAAAAAGCAGTAGGAGAGAGAGAGATTGAAGCAGGAAGGTATAACGGTGAAGTTAGATTTCTAGGTGGATAAATCTTGGGAAGAGCTGAGCTGCAGTGTGGTAAATATTGATTTATATTTTAAAGTCTCGTTGAAGTTTTATATTAGAGTGAGATTAAAGTTAAAGTTCAATAGGAACATTATTGAATATAAATCTGGGATCTCTTATCGCGGTAATCTCTGCGTGATCGATATTCTAATTGTTAATTAATTGGATCATTAAATATTTAAGTTTATTTAAAGGAAAGTCCCTTTTTAAACCTCATATAACTATCTAGATATATTTGTTAATAAAAGTCTTTGATTCTATTTGGAAGAGATAACCAAATAAAGAAAGTTATTTATAAAAATGGCTACTGGCTCTTATATGACTCCAATTTATTCTCGTTCTCAAAGTGAGATCCAAGGGGATCTTCACAAAATGACCTAATTTTTTCTCAATTTTAAGTCGACGCAATTTAGCAAGTTTTATTTTTTGCTGCGCGACTTTAAAATTTGCAGATTTTATTTGCTTTCTGAAGTAGGTTCTCCTTTAATCAGCAAAGTAGGATAAATGTTCAGATGATAAACTTGTTGCAAGGCAATTAGCATCCTGAAATGTTTTTAGATTTTAGAGCTTTTAATGTTCCAACATTAAATTCAGATATTGCACTCGACACAGCAGTCAGCACACGACTTCTAGAAGCTGAATTTTCTTTGGAACATTTGTTCCATATCATCGAATGCAATGCTTCATTAGAATTTTGTGTCAGATCTCTTACACACCTGCTTAATAATTCAGATGAGGCTGATCTTTGATAAATCGGCAAGATTTTGGGCAAGTATTCTTCATTGATTGGTGTTTTTACCCAATCTTTGTGAAAACCTGGTTTCTTACCACGTGCTAATGATGATTGGTAAAAACACCACGAGTCTATACCAGATGAGCACTTTTTATGTTGTGGTTTCTGGTTTGTAGACATGCAATGAAATAGAGCAACATAAATTGCAGTTTTCATCGTCTCTACATCACCTTTATTTTTGCGTATGGCATTAGTGTAGTATCTAGTTAGTTTTTTTATTATTTCTTCTTTCAAACTACTGTGTTTCTTTCCTCTCAAAGTTACAGCTTTCACTCGTCAATCTTTATCTGTCTGCCTCAAAGCTGTTTCCAATCTTTTGTTTACATGGTTGATACATTCTTCTTTTTTAATTTTTGCCTCACTTCCATACACATTCCTTTCTTTTAATTCCAAGAAAGACTTAGAATCCCCATCAGAGAGCAAGGTTGCGTACCGGAAGCCAATCCTCTCAGATCTTTCCCATAATTTTACAGCTGCATTTACTTCCATTGCACCAGATGATCCGACATGTGTTGCACTACAAATATCCTGATGTCCTTCATACCAAATACGAAAATCAGCACTGTCTTCTTCAAGTGCAAATTTTGTCTGCTCACATTCTCCACACCGTTTTAACATTACTTCGTAGTCTATCACAAAGTGAGTCAGCAAGTTGATAACACATCCTTCTCCGAGTATGTCCTCTTGTCAGCTACCATCGTATAACACTACAATATCGACGATATCTTTATCATTCTTTGAGCCATACGCCTCTCTGACATTTTTACGAACATCAAGCAACAGCTGATTTGACCCAACGAGATGTCCATTCAGAGCTTTTGCCTTGTAGTAATTAAAAGTTCTACTAGATTAAATTCATGTGCATGCAGAATTTTTCCAATGCCGAGTTGCCAAGTCCCAAACTTAATATACCTTGCACTATTCTCATATTTACATCAAAAGGAGCATTAAAAAATTTATTCTTGCTAACATTTGATATTTGATGCAATTTAGTATCAACCAATTGTTTTGAGGAACAAATTTCACTTTGAGTTTGGTCACTATTAACACATACAACATTCATTTTATATGAAAATCCATTTCTTTGACCAAAGCAAAGTTTTAAAGAAGCAGTATGACAAATATTGCATAAATGCTTTGCAAACAAATTACTTAAACATTCAGTATCCACTATAATGTAATTTGGAACATCAATTTAATGTTTACTTTAACCTGTAGTATTCGTTTTCAAAACATTTATATTCTGAATTCTTGTAGTTATATCAGTTAAAGGCTGGATTTTAGAATTTTCATTTGCAGCAGTACTCCATCGCTTAGTAATATTGCTTCTCTTCGCAAGGTGCAAAAGTTTTGTCGTTGGAATTTTCTTAACAGAAAAAACTTCACTTAAACAAAGTAAAAAAGCTTTTAAGTTATATATATTATATGCTAATATGTGCATAATAAATATTGGTCTTGAGAAAAGACCTTTTTTTAATAAATTTTACTTAAGTAACTATAAGAACACCAAAAACTCAAAATATAAACAAACTGAAACTGTTTTAGTAGGGAAAGTTGAAGTTAATAACCACTTCTCTGAAAGTATCGATTTTATTAAAAAATATTAGTAAATAATTAAATTTAGAAATGGAAAAATGGTTTAAAATGAAACCAAAACTAACCACGCCCCCTCAGCTGTCAAATATAGTGACTGACAATACTCAGAAAATTTCAAATACACTCAGGAGCATTGAAAATAGCGACCCAAGAAAGAAGCTAAGTACAATCGCGAAACTTTGCAAATAAGTACAGCGTAATGTGATATGCAAATGATCCAAGTTTTGTGCCAATACGCATGCTCATACACGCCAAGGTGGCGCTACAATCAGGAAGAGGGTGCTATATAAGCCAGCGCAAATTCGAAGATTCATAAACATGACGATTACCCGCCGATTGTAGGAAGACTTTGGTAAGCGAAACATGCCAGGTAAACGTGCTAGAAGACATTTCTCACAGTTAAGCGAGTTTGAGAGATGCCTGATCATTGGGATGAAAACAGCAGGCTGGTCGACGCGCCGTGTTGCTGCCAGGTGGATCGTTCGGAGTGTGCCGTTAGAAATTGTTGGGAGCAGTGGACACGAGAAGGTACCCACGCGCGGAAAACCGGGTCTGGAGCGACCAGGAAGACCACGAGGAGAGAGGATCAAAGGATCGTGCGGCAAGCACTTGTGGACTCCACAGTGACTCGTTCAACGATACGAGCAGACGTAGGCGTAGCAATTGTTCCACAAACAATTTCCAGACACCTTGCAGAAGCAAATCTTAAATCCTAGCGTACTTTCCGTGCACTCCCTTTAACACCGGAACATCGGCAACTGCGTCTACAGTGGTGCCAAGCCAGATCAATGTGGAATGTCACAGATTGGCAAAATGTTGTGTTTAGTGATGAATCTCGGTTTGTTTTGGGGACAGATGATAACCGTGTACGGGTGTGGAGGCGCCCTGGTGAGAGGTACAATTCCCCCACACTGTTCTACGTCACACTGCCCGCACAGCTGGTGTAATGTTTCGGGGGGGGGCATAGCCTATGATAGCCGGTCCACTTTAATTGTGATGCGTGGAACCTTAACGGGCCAACGTTACGTTGATGATATTCTTCGACCCCATGTAGGACCTTTCCTAAATGGTCTCCCAGGGGCAAAATTTTCCAGCAAGATAATGCTTGTCCGCATACAGCAAGAGTTTCTCAAGACTTCCTACGTCATTTTCAGACTCTTCCATGGCCGGCCCGCTCCGGCGATTTGTCCCCTGTAGAGCACGTGTGGGATCAGCTAAAACGGCAGCTGCCATCGTGTCACTCTGTAATGATTTAGAGTTGGCTGTTCAAGATATGTGGGCCCATCTGCCTCAGGACAACGTAAGGTGTTTAATCAACTCAATGCCGGACCGTGTGGTGGCATGTATTGCAGCTGGAGGTGGTCCAACGCGCTATTGAAGTTGCCCAGTATTTGTGTCGTTGCACACCCTGTATTCGTTTAATTGTCTTGTTTTTGAGATCAAGAGAATCTCTCATCTGTGTCATTATGTGTATTAAATTTCATTTCAATCCGATGATTTCTTCTTGGGTCGCTATTTTCAATGTTCCTGAGTGTATCTTAAAAACTAATTGGTTATTAGATCTGAAATTTGTGGCCAAGATTTCCAATTGTATGGACTACAGGAAAATGCAAAATAAATTTCGATAAATTTGTCCTTTTTAGGGTAATGTGTAGCCTTAAGAAGTTTAATTACAGCCTTAAAAATAATACCACTTTTGATTTTATAGGTCACATTTTTTAAAAAATTGTGATGCATCAAGTAATTATCTAATGATAATTTATCATTTGTAACCAAAAGAGATCAGAAGGACCAAATGTTTCTTAAAAAACTACTACAGTAGATCTTTTTACGTTAGAAAAATATTTAAAAAAACCGAATGATAAATTACATAACAGAGTCACGCCACAGTTTGAGAGGAACTCATCAACTAATTACAGAACTTGTGATCCTGATAAAGTTATGAAAGAAAAATAATTCCCCGATAAATGCACGCAATTTAACACTAGCAGTACATCAATTTTTAGAATTTATATCTGCCATAAAACTAATGGAATTGACTAATGCAGGAAGAATATTTATTAGCTATAGATAAAACAAACCTTTTCAATTGAATGAGTAATAATTTTGCATAATTCAAAGGAAGTTTCAGAATCATACATTACGTTTGTTGATTCATCCCTCTACAGTTTAACAGTGGAATGAGCTGAATTCATGGCGGTCACGTGATACAGACAAACACGTATTCTCTATTGAATTCAAAACAGACATTAAAATAATTGTACTAGTTTGCTCTATTTGTAAAATTTCAAATTTTATAATTTTTTAAGATGTTCGAATGTTTTATAGTTATATAGTTTCCTTCATTATAGTTTAGATAAATAAAAAAAATTTAATGTGAACTTAATGATTGCAATGCTCTACCTTCATATAAGAAATCAGGGGTATAGTTTGTGACTTACTATTTGACACGATTCTGAACATCCAGTTGTTAAACAATTTCTTTGTGGACTCGAAATATTTTTCATATGAGGATATATTTTTTACTTAGATATGTTGAACAAAAAGCGAAAAGCAGAGTACATGCCATTTTCTCTCATCAACCAATTAAATATCTCCAGCATTGACATTTAATTATTTACAAAATAGCTCTAAATTTATCTTTAGAGTTATCCTTCAGATCTTTTCGTATTGCAAATGAAAATTCTACTGCGTGCCACATGTGGCACACGCGCCATAGGTTGACAACCTCTGGACTAGAAACATGTGATTTTAATGATCCTGTGGCTATGACGTCATATGAATTTAGCCCATTATCACAGTCAATGAACCAATAGATTGTGATTAAAGAGATAACTAGTGCACACACTTACAATATAGCGGGGCTTATAACTATTAGATTGGCGCATATGAAATGTAAGATTTCCTTTACATGTGAACGTTTCTCTCCCTGTTTTCGTTATGCTTTTCTTTTTGGCATAACCTTGTTTGTAGCCATATTGTCCATTGCCAGAGTCACATTTCAACAAAGATTTTCTCAAAAGTGTTCTATTTTTCTTTTTTTTGACTTTGTAAAGATAGAAATTCAAACATATTCGTGTAATTTTTACATGGATATAAATTTGGCAATCAGGCTATAAACGCTGCTCGTAATATAATCCAGGCATTTGGAGGGAGGGGGTGGGGTGGAGAATATTATTAAGGATCGAAACGTGCCATGTTGGTTCGAAAACTTTCGATCTGGTGATTTTCCCCTACAAAATATGCCGCGTGGAAAACCCAAAACATCTATGAAGAATGGTTCTCTGAAAGCATTGATGGAAATGAATCTAACTGTATCTATTATACTGCTAATTTATTGATGAAATAACTGAAAATTCGAAATATTTCTCCACAACAACGCTAGGCCGCATACGTCGCACAAAACAATTACGAAAAAAAAAATGAATTCGAGTATGAAATTTAACAGCATTCAGCTTATTCACCGAATCTTTCACCAAACGACTTTCATTTTTTAAGCATTTAAAGAACAGTTAGAACATTTTAGAACAGTTTTTTAAAACTAAACAGTATGAAAATAAAAACAGTGTGCGAAAAATTCCATGTCATTTTATAAATATCATAATTTCTTTAAGACAGGAATCCATCAGTGCCTTAAAATCTCATTGCAAAAGGTATATTAAAACAAATGGAGCTTATTTGGATTAAATAGATTTTGAAAAGATATGCTGTTTCATATATGCACTTAAAAATTTGACACTTCATACGCACCAATCTAATATTATATTAAAATTAAACTACAGCGCCTAAATAAAGTAATATAAGATAATTTGATGCAGTACATACATCGAGCTGTCTTTTTTGCGTGATAAAAAGATCTACTAACCACAATCAATTGGACTCATAATTGTGAATCTTGGTCAAAAGACCAGGTAAGCTTGAGCTGAGCGAAAGAGAAAAATCTCTCTACATTTATGGCATGCAAACATAATGACTTTGAGTCCCGATAAATGCAATGTGTTATTACTCCTCTACGTGCCAGATAGTTAACGGAATCAGGATTTGTATATTAAGGTATCCGACTACGTCCGGAACCATGATTTTAAAAAAGCACATAAATGGACAATTTTCATGATATTTAGTGTCACTTAGATTAGAATACATGTATAAAATTGTTTTAATGACATTTTGACAAAAAAAAATTATTTAAATACAATATTTTTGCAAAAAATTAACTTAGAATAAACTTTTTTCAAAATGTTCCCCTTTTATAAAAAATGCTTCTATTATAATAATATTTTTTTCCTGTATATAGCTCAGCCCTCTGTACAGAGACTCAATTATGAAAGATTCACATTATTTTCAGAGTTACAACCCATTGAAATAATTATCATCATTTTTTTCTTAAAATTTATCCCCTCTGTTGTCGTAAAACATGGATAAACCCACTTATAAGTTATATATTTCAAAAGTTCTTGTTAAGCCTCTGTAGAGAGGTCTGAGCTATATACAAGCAAAATATTATTATAATAGAAGCATTTTTCAAAAAAGGAGAATATTTTGAAAAGGGGTCATTCTATGTTCATTTTTTGTCAAAATATTGTACTTAAATAATTTTTTATTGTAATAATATTCTTAAAACAGTTTTATATACTCTAATCTAAGTGACATTAAATATCATAAATATTATCCATTTATTTGCATTTGCAAAATCACAGTTCCGAACGTAGTCGGATACCTTAAACTTGACAGAATGATTGTGAACTACTGAATTTAGCGAATTTTATAACGTAATACTAGATATCCAAATCATTTTCATTCACTTTCGTGTTCTTTTAAAATTCTTTTTGTACTTATGATTAATATTAACTGTTGTTTAAAAAGAAATTTTGATCTTTTGAAACATAAAATTCATTTTATCAGTTAAACAACGAATGAGTGGGAAGCTTAATCTATTTATACAAACGTTATTTATAATTTATTGTTTTGGAAGTTGTAGTATCAGATGAAAATGCATTAAATAGAAATACACGATATTAAGAATATTTATGAAATATATAGTTTCTTTCATAAAATGAAGCATCGCAAGGCACGATTAAAGAGCTGTTTCCCATTTTTCTCGAGAAAAAATATTTCAATAAAAATTAAATTAAGACTAATAAAGCTAATTTGAATGATAAAATGGTAAATGATGTAGCGAATTTGAAGATAGAAATTTTACATAACAATTCTACATATTATATAACATAGGATAGTATTCAGAAATCAGCACGCATGAAACAGTATTTAGATACAAATACAGAGTAATATTTAGAAATAAACGTAGAATAATTCAATGATTAATGAACACTTTGTTATCAAAAGGGCTGTTAGGCAATAAGCATGTGGGATATTCATTTTGTGTGAATAGGATAGTGGTCGAATAAACTATTAAACAAAAATATTGGGCATTTATTCAATCAATTAATGTGAATCATTATTACTTATATACCTTGTGTGAAAAAATAAAACTGTGTATTTGAAGAATAATTTATGTTCTGTAATCTGCTGATTTTGAGGAATTTTATCAAATGCTAATGATATAAATCTAGAACCAATTAAAAAGGCTTATGTGTAATAATATGAAAATTAATTTGAATTTTGTTTCAGATCTGCTATAGTAAAAAGCAGGGCATTCGTTGTTTCTTTTGAATATAATAAACATAATATTTTTTTAGGAAGAAAATCGAATGCTTATTTATTTTGAACAAAATTATGTTTTTAAATGTATCCTTTTGTGTATAAAGTTTCAAAGATCAGTCTTATAAAATTCAATGAAATTTCAGAGTTCAAAAAATTCATAAACTAGCATCTAGAAATTTTGAATCCTTTTATTGGGATCTATCAGTATATTATATATGAAATAATTTGCTTCTAAAGACTGCAAGCAAAAAATGTTCCTTAATTCTCTGATTATAAACCTCTTTAGACAAAAATTTCATAACATACATTATTTTAAGAACAACATTAATAAAATATCATGATTGTAAATTAAAATTTAGTTCATGTAGCAATTCAGATAAAACATTATGCATCAACATCTAAAGCTACTGCGTGATCAATATGAGGATGCTCATTTTCCAACAGGGCATGTTAATAAATTTATTCCCATTTTCCATATGAAAATGTGGGTCAGCTCCCTTTTGAGAAATCCCCCAGGAAAGAATCTTTTTCTTAGCCTCTCTCTCGAGACTGTCCCCTGATTATTACTAGTAATTGGATGAGAAACCCATTACTGTGCTCCATTCAGAAAAGCAGAACATCATATAGTGAACGATATAGTATATTATATTGTTACGACGACGTCATAAACAATATAATATACTCACAATGAAAGGGAAATATTTGTCACACAGGAAAATATTGACCCATTAGTATAGAAAGTTAGACTGTATTTAGAGCAAATGAAAATGAAACAAAAACATTAAACAGTTTTTTTTATTAGATGCGTCATAGAAAAAGTGTATTATGCTAATCTCTGCGGAAAAGTCCATTCTTTGAGAAAAACAGCACATCACAGTGTTATGTGGTAAAATGGCATAAAAACAATACAAAAATGGGTTCTAATTGGCGGCATCGATTTCCCATGCTGTTTATTAAGTTGTCGGACACCGGAATATACCAGACACAGAGTAAGCCTCTGTTTCAGCTCATGTAACGACCTTTGGAGGAGGATTTAAAGCAGCAACCTCTCTGCCAAGATATATTCAGGTCTGGAGATCGAGCTGGCCATTATTCGTTCCAAACCGTGATCCTCCAGATACTCCTCAACAATCGAGCTCGGTGAGGTCGTGCATTATCATCCATCAGAATGAAGTCGTTACCAATAGCAGCAGCATATATATATATACCATGATATCTAAGACCAGTTATGGTTCCTCCATGGAACACTCAGTGTGGCCACCGAGCGAAATCCCTGCCCAAACCAGATTCCACCACTCTATAACTGTGTCTTTCAACAGTGTTGATTGATGTTATCTATATTTCCCTCAGATCAGTAGACGCCCTGAATCACTCTCCATTGTAAATCTGGACTCGTCTGTGAACATCACGAACCTCTTGCCTGACTATCTCGTTGAGGGGAACGCACACAACTGGTCTTCTTATCTCGGTTTCGAATATATTACAGTTAATTATTATCCTGAGAAAATTCGGGGGAAGCAAAATTTGTCAGTACGATTGGTTTTATCACGGTTTTACTCGGCCTGGAAGAAATGAAGGGAAATATTCAGTTTTGATTGGTTGTTTGGAAAGTTTTGTTTATTTCGCGAATCTTTTGGCGGAACTGGTCAAGTGTTTTCCCTATTTTATAGTACACCTCGGCTTGTGGATTAGTGATGTATAAAGAAGCATAGCTCCGTTGTGTGAAAAAAAAGTAAAATAATGGCGATGATGCAAGATAGCGAAATTGATGATTTTTCAGATAGTGATTGAAAAAAGGGGGCATTGTAAATAGTGGAAGTGATGCTTCTGTATGTAGCCTACATTTTGTGCTGTAATCAGGAGGTTCCGGATCACCTAAACAATTTAGAATGGAACTGATTGAAAAAATAATTTCTGAAAATCATCGTGACGAGTTTTCTGCCACATCAGGAAGACCCAACATTAGTCCATCACCACTCAGGTTAACCTCAGGCGATTTTCCAGATGTTATTCCGGCTACTGAAAAAAAAATCAAATCTCAACGAAACAGTGCTCCCGTAAAAGAGATTCCAGATGCAAGCCAGTAAGAAAAGAGACCAGATACCAGTGTACAGAGAGTGCCAGCTAACACTTTATGTTGTCCCTTGTTTCAAAACTATCATACAAGAACTAATATTTAACTTTTTTTCCATTTGCCCGAGATAACTCGGGATAGTAAACTAATATTAAAACCGAATGCTTTTATGCCTGTAAAAAAAATTAAAAATTCAACTTAAAACCTACATATTTTGTTTTGTTTCGTTTCGTTTTCTTGTATTTAATAATAAATTTTTTTAAAAAAATATGATGATTTTTTAAAAATTTTTTTAAAAAATTTGTAAGGAAAGCGGTTATATATATAATTTTTTTGTCATTTCTATTAATATTTCTTTAATCAATGTGTGGATAGAATCAGAAGTGCTCTATTTTCATAATAAATTGTATCTAGAAACGTAAAATCTGGACATGTTTATCATTTAGTTTAGAGAAATCATCCACTACGCATGGAGGGCAAAAATGAAATTACCTAGCTCTTCTCCCTGATCCCAACAAACAAATTAACTCCGCACAGCTTCCCAATTAACTCCCACTGATGCCAATTAACTTATTTGCGAATCGAATTATCTAAGTGCCAGTTTTCGGGTTTGAAATAACTTCTTTTTTTCCCAGTTCTGTTCTCTGGATAGATCGCTCTGGTTACATCAAAGTGACAGGGAAGGTGTCGGCTGAAGGATTGTTCTTTATATAGAACGTGGTTTTCACAAATCTCGTGGAAAAACTTCTTTATCCGGTAATGGGTTAGTCAAAAAAAGAAATAAACGGGTTCCGCTCCGAATCATTAGTTCTAGCACGCTCATGGTATCTGCGCATGCTCCAAACATTGCGTGCGGATCTTCCCGCCAGAACACCGAGAGTTTCTGAAAAGGATTGTTATCCGGGGTGGCGTAAAGGGGGGTGCCTTCGGATGCGGCGGAGATGTCCGCTAGGGGTCTCCGCAGTAGTCGGGATGGAGATGCTGCAGCAAGAATCGTTTTTCCGTCCCGAGGACCGCTCATGATCCGCGGTCCGGAGCCACAATGGCAGAGGATAGACAGCTGCCCAACATACAAGAGGACTGCCTCCTCAAGGTGAGTAATAAAAATCACCCTCCTCTATGAAAATTCTCCTTTCCTTCACAAAACCGTCTGCCGGCAGTGTTTGTCCACTCCGACCCCTCTTTCCCTCCAAGCCTCCCCCTGAAACCTTCCTTTTTTGTTCCCCATCCCAATGGTTAACTCCAGAAAAATTGACAAAACGTCGGATTCGGGGGGACTATGAAATCTCTATCATTTTACAACAAGCAGAACAAATGAACAAAAAGACTGGACCAAATGGGGGTGAAGGGGGGTTTGAAATCCAAGCGCTCTTGGTGGTTAGGCTTAACCCACATACGCTGGATGACCCCCCAACTGGATGGATACGGCCCTACTGGCAAAAGTCCGGCAATCTGCCGGAATGTTCCGGAACGAGAACTTGTGCGTTCCTCCGAAGGGTAATAAAATGTATTGGAAATAGATTTCTATTTTTATCCGGAGTGATAAAACTCTGCAGTAAAAAGTATTAGGAACTTGGAAAAGTTTTATAGAGTAAACAATTGACGGTCCCGTGGAGGAATGTCGTATGTGAGGGATGGCGAAATATGCGCAAACAAGAATTTGTTTTGCTTGATTTAGGTGATAAAACATGGATTGCGTTCTGCCTCAAGAAAAGGTGCTTTTTTTCTATGTTTACTTTAATTTTATGTAATCTAACTCAGATATTTTCTTTCTAAAAATTGAATTATGCTTATTATATAATGGAAATGAAGACAAATTGTTTGAAATGACTGTAAGAGATTTTGATGAAAATACATTCAGCTCTGTAAACTTATATTTGATATTGCAAATTCTCTAATTTGTTGCTGTTATACCCTTTTTTATGTGAAATAAAGTGTTTTATAGAAAATTAATTCTTGTATTGTATAAGAATATCGAAATTTTGTAGATTTGATATGGATAATAGATGTGTTCTTCAAGAGAAGTTTTACGTACGGTTTCTGTTTTAAAAAGTAGTTTATTTAAATTAATTTTTGAAAATAGAGTAATTATATAAACTTTGTTTTAACTTAATGTGGTCAGCAAGTAAAAACGCTAATGCAGTAGGGACGATGAAGACATATATCTTTTAACCAACCACAAAATATCTTTTGATCCAATAGTTTTATATTTTAAATTTACACATTTATCTAGATTGACATATAATTTTTTTATATATATAATCTAGATAGTTTCATGATTTATATTATTTTTAACTTATTCATTTTTTCCTATTATTCCATTTTTCTGAAAGACAAACAGAAAATAAAAGCAAATAGTTTAATTTTTGTACAAAGAGCTCTTCATTATTAAAAAGAGTTAAGACATTTTTATATTATTTAATGAAAGACACGAATGCATATAAATAAATTAAAACAATGCGTAATCAAAATAGTACTTAACGTTTTCATAATTTGAGACTAAATTCTGTACGAGAGGTATTTCATGATTCAAAATGTATCCATATAAAATCAATACTTTGAAACGAATGCGTTGTAAATTTTTTTTAAACTTAGACTTAGCATTCTACTTTGAACAGCTGAGATTATACGAGTTACATTCTCATCAAATACATTATAATATAAAAATAAACTAAAAAATCGGGTACAATATTTTAAATATTACAATGCTGAACAGGAAATAGAATATCTAATACTTTAAAAGGTATACATCGCGTCACACATAGCAAAACATTCCGAACTCAGATCTTCTAAATTCAGAAAAGGCTTATTTCAACATTCGAGAAGATCCATCGGTCATTTTGAATAAATATATGATGAATGGTTCTTTTATGAATAAATTTTGTTGCGCCATTTGCAATGACTTCATTAAAATACAGTACATACAAGTCTTGGCGTGGGACATGGAATCACGCGCAGTTATAACCGACTGTAAATATTTACCTTTCTTCCCAAGACTAAGATTTGTTTACACTCATTGATAGATATTATACAGGAGGTTTGTCGTACCTTGACAAGAAAAGTGCTTCGGTAATTGAATGAATACCAGGGAAGATTGACATTTTGTTGAAGCCATATATTATAAAGATTATTTAGTTCTTTTAAAATGGTTCCAAGGTCTCTTCGGGTTTCAGGAGCGGAACGATGTGTGCTTAATGGTTGTCAAAAATTTGTTAGAGAAGTTCAAGCTTAAGGTTTGATAAACTCACACACAGTGCTTAACTTTTAAGAAGAGTTAACAGTTTATGAATCTTGCTTATGAATAGAATAGGTTTATCTTGTTTAGGGATACATTTTACCTTCAATAATTTCATTTATCATAGTTGATGCCCTCATAATTTTTGGCGATGTACGAATTATTTTCTCACTTAAAAAACATAAGAAACGAACATAGTTAAAGCCTGAATTAAAATGTGGTTAAGAGACATTTTGTAATTAATTTTTCTGAAATAGAGCATTTTCTAGAAGTTTGAGCACAGCTTATAAAATTAAATCATTTTTGCTCCTACTTTCTACTTTCTGAATCATTTTACAGCAACTGTTTGTTAACAACTGGAAGATAGAAAAAGGAAAATATGTATTTTTTTAAATTCAGAAGCAACAAGTAAGTTATCCTTTCGGATATAGACAATTATTGTAACTGTCTGCTAAAATGAATTGATTTCAGATGTCACTAAAAATTATAGAATATATTTAAAATATTCTACATCCTAAAACATTACTCTATATTTTGCTTGTTTTAAATATTATTACTAAATATTCTACAATTTAAATGTTATTCCATATTATAAATGTATCTTTTATATTCTCTAAATGTTATTAATATTCGAAATGTTTTTTTCACTTCAAATGTATAATTTACATTTAAACACAATTTATATATTCTTCTTATATATATTTTAAATGATTCTGTATTAAAAAATAATAGTTTTGTACTCGTAATTCTATTTTTAAACATTATTTTTTTACTTTGAAGATGTTTTTATGTAACAATTCATCCCAGAATATATAAAAAGTGCATACTGATAAAGCATTTCTTGTAGGTTTCGAGACATAATGTAATATTCTTTAAATGTGCAAGCTTCCTTTTTCCTCTAAAATATATCGCAACTGAAATACCTTAATTAAATTGGAATAAAGCAATTAAAGCGTTTTATAAATTTTTCCGTCCTCTTTTAACTCTATTAGTCTGATATATTTTCCTAACTAAAATTTTTTGAGTATGCACAAGTAATTATTTCCATACTATTTTTACATTTACTACGTGCTATGATACAGTAATCCCTAACCTTATCACGCAATTCGTCATTATTATATCCCTTATAAAAATTTAGCTCAATAAAACAATGTTTTACATTTTTCTTTATCAACAATTATTTGCTCAATAGGCAAGCTTTGAGCAGATATTCTTGTATTAAGAATAACATTACTATTTGGGTATCCATTATTTATATTACATTAAGTTACAAGACCTAGCAAAAGTCTATAAGTAAAAAATTATAGTTGCTTTCAGTGAATAATTTAGAAAATAATATAATTTGTAAAAGAGAGAGTATCAAAATACACACATAATATTTCCGCATATATAAACATAAACATATGAGGGAATGTTAGGAAAAAAAATATAAATAAATTTATGTATTAATGTTGCTGTAGGGCTTCATGTATATATGAGGAGCCCTAAAGCAACATTCCTCGTTGAATTTATTTATTTATATCTTTTCTCACGACCGTATGGAAGACGTTTCTAGCTTGAACAACTTCATTCATAAACTTCCTTGATGCCTATAAGATATGAGGAGATAAGCAGACGGATTCAAACCCGGAATAAGAGTATAAAAAAAATTAAAAATTAAAATTAAATTAAATTCCAAATAATTTGAATGAAGAAAGATGTACGTTATCGATGATATGGAATACTTACTGTAAGCTAAATCAATAAATTTAAAATTTAAAGACACCCTTTATTATTCAATTCTTAGTTTTGTTTCTGATATTAGACAATACGATAAAAGGGGCTCTGAGAATCACGTGTTACCTAATTAATCATATTTGTAAGCAATTTATATTGTGATTCTGTATTTTGTACCTCATGCAAATTTCAACTTGGTTCTTGAAATACGCAAGTTGGAGTTAAGAAGAGAAGATTACAGGAATTTTGAATAGAATAAGATTGAAATACACTTATAATGTGAAAGATTTGAATTAATTTCCCCAAATGTAGTTTCATGAAATTTCGGTGTATATATAAGAGATTGTCATTAAAATTCATATATTAAATAGTACTTAAATACTTATTTGGCTCTGACTATATAAATACTTTCAAGGGATATGTTTGCACCAAAGAAGGAATCAAGGGGAAAAAACCTTGATTAGCTTATTTTCTTACATGACTCGGTGAATTTTTATTTTAATAACAATGGGCTGAATTCATGTGACGTCATAGTCATATGATAATGATATTCACGTGATTCTAGCTAATCAGATCAAAAACTCATGTGACGTCATAGGAACACGATAAAAGGTGTCTTGTGTTTCCAGCTAATCAGTTCGCACATTTCGTTGTTGCCAACCTTTGCTCCTTGCAGAAATTTTCTCTTTAAAATTACATATATATATACAAAATGAATTTTATTTAAAAGTATATGCATAAAATAAGTTTTTTTTTATAATTAAAAAAAATCCCTTTGAAGAAATTTTTTTCATAACATTTAAACTTTTTTAACCAATTATGATATTTGAGATTTTATTCAAGTTTTACAAATAGAACACGTACAAATAGTTTAATGTCTGCTTTGAATTCAATGGAGAACATGTGTTTATCTTTATCATGTGACCGTTATGAATTGAGCCCATTGGGTGAACATATTTTACTCATTATACATTGAAAACGCTAAATACTTTCCTCCTTCCTTCATCAATGATACTACAGTCCAGGGTGGGCCTTGGCCTTCCAAAAATTCCATTCCAGCTTATCCTGTTCTTGGCCTAACTTTTCCAGTTTCTGACATTAATAGTTTTCAGATCTTTTTCTAGGCAATCGATCCACATGAGTCTTGGTCTTCCTCTTTTTCGAGTACCATTTGGTCTGGCCACAAATATCATTTTTGTGATTGTGATTGTCGTCCAATCTTATCAGATGTGTGTCCTGCACATTTTAACCTTCGTATTACAATAAATTTAACAATATCTGGTTCATTAAAAATTTTATGAATTCCTACATTGGCTCTTCTGTTCCAAATATTATATGATTTTAAGCCTCCAAAAATATTTCTAAGGACTTTCTTTCCAATATAGCAAGAATTATCCTTGTCCCTCTCGGTCATTGCCCACATTTCTGCAACATATGTGAGAGTGGGCCTTATCAATTATTTGTAAATGAATAGTTTTGTTTTTATGTCGATGAAATTAGATTTTAAATATTTTTGAAGTCATTAAAGTAATCTCTATGTTAAGGAATTACATTTTTTACTGCAGGATTTTTTTCTTTTAAATTTCCTTGCAGAATTTTTTTTATGAGCATATCAACTGTCTATTTTCAATTGGTTTCTGACTTATCAGTTCTAAATACGGTTGATCTACACTATAAACTATCAGAGAGCTTTGTTTGAAGTGAAAAACGGGAAATTCTTAACCTCATAACGAAAAATTATGAAATGATACAGAATGTTTTAAATATAATTTTTTTACAATATAAAACTTTAAAAAGTTTCTTATTAATAGTAAGCCAATTGTCACATATTTGTCAAACTGAATTGAATAAAATTTGAAATGTATTACCTAGCTTATTCTGTGATAACTAAAATGAAACCTCTTAATTCATTTATAGATTCCGATAATTTATAGTTTATTCGAATGCATAATTCTTCATTCTTCTACCCTAAGGAAATAAAAATCCCGTTTTTTCAAAAAGTAAGTTACCGTAGAATTATATATATATATACTAAAAGGATTTTCTCTAATACTACTAATTATAATAAGAATAACAAGAAGAGGAAAATCAACAACAATAAAAATAAATCCGAGAGTTCTTGATTAGTTTCTTATGTATTTTAACTCTGTTCTAATTTAAAATTTTATTTTTCAAAATGTATGAAGAGCCTTTAAATAAAACATTAAAAACTAATAATTTCATCTAACAATTCTAAGGGGTGGTGGGGATGTCAAAATCTTTTTGAATAATGAGACATACCACATTATTAGACGAATGATTGACTACCAACACCGTCATTCATCTTAATTTTCCTCCTTATAGAAATGGATTAGCGACAGCCCCCCTGAAAGTGTTCTATTTTGAGGGTTTCACTTTAATGAATAAAATCATTCAGTTCATGTTTAGAATGAAATTCAACCGAGCTGTGGGTTGTGGCCCTGGATATCTCAAAAGTGTTTAAGGACATTTGTGGTTAATTATTGCATGTTGTTTTTAAATGCATTAAGTTTGATTCTTAAAAAAAATTAATTAAATTTCTCTTGTAGAGAAAAAAATAGTTCCAAAAACCCCTCACACACTCCCACGCGCATACACAAACGTACGCACACATATATACACATACATACGCACAAGCAGAAGCAAACTTACATATATATAAACATAGATAATCTAAAAATTCTTCCATGTATTAATCACTTTAAATAATTTTGTAGAAAGGGAATGTTTATACATATTGAAGACTTTTGGATTCCAAACTATATTTATATGAAATAGTTTGTTGTCTAAGCATTTAACTTTAAATTTGAATTTGTTTCAGAAAAATTATGTTTCATATTTAAGGTTTTTGTCGTTAAGTAGAAAGTAAAATTCCAGTATTTAAATTAACATAATTTGATAACCTGTAATTTTTTATCAAAGACAAATAAACCTTAATATAATATTTTACTAGCATTTCGCTTAAAATAGGTAAAGGGAAAATTTTTTTTCCAATTGTGTATCGAACAGCATCAAAAAAAATTCCAAAAATAAACGAGCAGTTCTAAAAGTTCCAAAAAGTTTTTAGTATACATATTCATATGCATACTAAAAAACGTCAGATTCTATTTTAAATTACTTAGGAATAAATAGTTGTACTACATTAATCTCTCTAAAAAAATTTCGAGATGCTGGAATAAATTGATTCCGTGCTATCGCAACAATGTCAACGTTCAAGAAAACTCTTCAAGTTGACAATCCTTATTTCGCATGGGTCGTACGAACTGAATTGGCAACCATGTGCTTCTTTTCATGTAATTTCGCCAATACGGTTGCGATAGTACATTATTGCAAGATCTCGCAGAAAAATATCGCAACGATTGACTGGACTGGAATCCATTCAAGAGAAGAAAGGCATTGTCTCATACGACCACTTATTAACAAACAACTGAACTAAATACCGAATTTTCCTGGAAGCTGCAAAAGCTGCAGGTTTAACAAAATCTAAGGATTTTATCAATGACGTTGTAAGGGTTTCGCCCGTGGGTGATACCTTACTTCTAAGTTATCTTCGTGACCTAGAGGTGTGGGAGTGAATGAAGAACCAGGCGTTGCCATGATCTTAAAATGTCTTTATTAAGATCTTAACTTAAACACTAATAATGATAATATTTATATTATAACTTAGCGGATCTGAGGTGAGAAAACACACAATACGTATTACCAAATAAGCGCGACTTTAATCACTATATTCCCACCTATTCCAAATCTCAACTTATACACAGACCTAATACATAACAGAATTATCCTACCTTAATTTCTTGTTTAACCGCAATCCTCTCGGATCCTAAATATCTATTGTTTATCTCGCGTGGAAAAGTATCCGCCTTGACTTGATCGCTCTGTCACGGATAGCTTCACACTCAATGACGACTTTCTTCTCTTCCTTCAGTTCACGCGCTTAAACTCAGACTAGTATAATCACTTCCCAATAGGTCATACACTTACGTTAAACTTCTGCTATTTAAAAGGTTTCTAATTTGCATATTCCCGCTTCGCATCTGGATTTGGTTGGAAAGAATTTGCCTTTTTCGGCCCCAAAGAACCTAAGAGGAGTTTTTAGTAGAAAACGTGATGGGCCCGTCACAACGTGTTGGACGATGAAGCTTCCGTGATGAATTTAACTGAAAAAGAACGCCAAGAACGAATTTTGCGAAAAAAAAAAGAACAATTGAATAGAGCAACATAATACATGTAAATTACAGTTTTACAATTTCAGCAATGAATATAAACAGTTGTATAATCTGTACAATGGGGATTGTTCCGCAGTTAGGGGGACCTGGGTTACCCCTCCCCCTAGATTTATTAAAATGTTTTTGTTTTAAACATATTTATGTGGGGGGCAAATAATTTTTATAAATTTTGAGTATCAGAAATTCAATGAAAACTTCTTTTCTTTTATATCATTAGTAACGCAGTGTTGGCATTATTCAAAAAAAGCTTTTAAGATTAATTAATAAAACAATCATAAAGTTAACCAATTTTTCTTTTTCAAAGCAAAACATTTAAAGATAATATATGCATTTTTTTGCGAATTTTAATACAAACGTTAGTTACACATTCAAAAAATACTCTTAAAAGATCCACTTTTTCGTTTTAAAATATTAAAAGTAGCGTCTTTTTAATCTGTAAGTATTAAAATCATTGTATCATGAGTTGAATAGTTTTATTATCAAAAAATTCTTTTTGTTTAAAAAAAATATTTAAAAAAAATTCTTAAGGGTTTAAAACATTTTTTGAAAGCTGATCTATATCTGATCTATAATCTGAAAAGGCTCTTGATAGAAGAATGCTTAAGAATAATTAATAAATAAATTTTACAATAATATTAATTTCTAAACTTTCTATCTATTGACTATTGAAATACTTTTAAATATTGGTGTATCACTTCACCACTTATGAATTGAAAAATTCTCAAAATCTATGAAACATTTATAATCATCTATATGAGACCTAAAAGTTTTAACTAAATCTTCATCATTCCAACGAAATCAAAAACTGAATTCTTTAGAAAAGTTTACTTTTATCATGAAAGAATATTTGAAAGTTCTTTAAAAAAAACTGGAACAATTCATTTTAACAGAAAAAAATACTATTAACTAGCTACGAAGTACTTTAGAGGTTAGATACTCAGAGTTCTTCAAACTACTTTCTCGCGACTGATCTTGACTGATCAATAAAGAGACAGGAAAAAGTTTTATCTGACAAGTATATTGCAGGGTGACAAGAAATATTTCAAACGAAAAAGAATAAGCCTTCAATTTGAGGAACTTAATAATTGAAAGGGATAGAGATAAAGATAATTCTATATAAAAATCAGCTACCGTTGGACTATATCTTTTGTTTAACATTACGTGTAGCTATCTTGGTTTTTTTTAATATAAAAGAATACGTGCGTTAAATGACGAAATTAAACAGATTATTTAAGTTATTATAAGAAAAGTAGGATTCAGCATTATGCGCGCGTTACATTAGTTAATTTAATTAACTAAATTAAATTAAATTAATATAGTTAATTAAATTTTAGCAAGTATCAAAATAAAGGGAATCTATTTATTATCATGATTCTGATTATCATGATTTTGTAAAGTTAAGCATTCAATGACAGATAAGTTAAAAAATCTGGTTTTTTTTAAATTTTAAAATGTGTAAAGATGCTACATTTCAATTTTTTTCAGCTTTTATTACATTTTCTGCTTTATTAAATTAATATTTTTAGTAAACACTGTAGATTATGAATATTTTGTTCGATTATTACTTTGGCTTTATTAAATAACTTATTAATGATACGATGATTTGTCTTCACACACACACATCGTTTCACACAGACACACAAAATGTATTTTTCAATTCCTACTATTAGTTCTCTCTCACAATCTATATATCTTGTTCAAATTTTCAATCATTAATAAGATACTTTCTATTCATTCATTCAAATACATTTTTTTAAACTTGTAGTGGATGACACTTGATGCTAATACAGTTTTTTAAAAATATTAATTCATTAATTTTATTAAAAAAGGAATAAGCAGCAACAAAAAAAGTAATAGTACAACAGCATACATAGAAAGGAAAATCGATTGTAGCGTCTCTGTAGTACAAAGATAGCGCGCATTGGACTTCTAGTCCAAAGGTTGTGGGTTCGAATCCCTACAGGAATAGCCTAATTTCTGAGAATGTGATTTCTTTTTTTACTGTACTATTTTATTAGAACAATTAAGTTTAATCAATACACACACATATTTATATTAATTGTAACTATTTAATAAAAAATAACTAAAATAAAAAATTTCTTTATTGAACTAAGTAGGAATTGACTTAAATTTTTTAATGTTGTTTTATTATGTAGCATTTTTAAAATACCGAAAAAATAATTAGACACTTATAAAATTAATTTATTTATTCAATTTCAACTAATTTTTAGCATTATTTTTATCACATGGAACAATTAATCAACAATTTCAAGATATTTTTCAAAAATGGCCTTTATACTTTAAATTTAGATGAAATTTTAATGAGAACAAAACTTAAAACAGTTTTAGAAAAACCTATTATATTCTATTTAAAACTTTCAAACTTTATAAGAGAGGAAATTGCATTTTATATATATTTTACATTAATTCCAATCATTTAAATTTAATTGTATACAATCAAATTAGAATATTTTCTAATTTAGACATAACAAGGTAATGAATTAATTATGATGAAAATGAAATCTATTTTTATTACAGTTAGACAATTGCATCTATACAAAATATCTTGGGAAAAGGAAGGCATTATTACTTGAAATAAAAAATGGAAAGAACTAATACATAAAAAGATTACTATATATCTTCTATTTTATAATAATGGCACAAAATAAAATAACAAGAGAAGACAATAATATGAAAAAGATGATAATTTTATTTCAGATATAAAAAAAATTAGATCATTAAAAGGTTAATGATTATTAAAAATCCTTGTAGTTTTATTCCATAATAATGGTGCGAAGGAGAACACAAATTTTTCAAGGAAATATTATTGATGCCTTTGGTTGAGTTCGAATAACAGCCAGAGATGGAGATAGAATATATGTTTATATTACAAGAAAATAAATATTTACAGTTAAAGTTTACACTAAAAGGTAGTAATGCGGTTAAATGAAAATTACACCTTTGATGGTGCTGCGGATTGATGCGGACAAGACCTTGCGTCTGTCCGTTGCGTTTCCAGTTTTGAATGTCCCGGTACGGGGTTCAAAAGTTTCCGTTGGGGTAGGAAAGCGGGAAAGTATGGCGCACTCAGTTACAGTTAAGTGAGGAGTGTAGGAAGCATACTCCCACCCTATAATATAATGCTTAACAAGTAATAAATTTTATAAATTTGTTTGTAGAAATAAAAAATAAGCCACCAAAGATTTCTGATATTAGTTATAAATAAGAGCGTCTCATAACTAAAAAATATTATTTCCCCACAAACTAGCTTAAAAATATTTAAAAACAAATTAAAGATTTTGTCCCCATATTGATGCATATTTCCATTACAATAATTTATAAACCTAATGATAATTATTCGGGTTTTTTTTTTTTCATTCCTCTTTTATCAGACTTTCGCACATAAAAAAAATCATTCTTACTATCATTATTTCATACACAAGCCGATTAGCTAATTCTTGGCAATATCACCTCAAAACAAACAAAAAAGTTAGACAAGTAATTATTTGAAATATTCCCGTAGAATTACGAAATCACTTAATCAATTCTATTTACATACATTCATGTCTTACTAAAATGAAACCATTATTTATAATATATGCGAGATTATGTGCATTAATTTAATACTCTTTCACTTACTCTTTTATGATAAAATAATTTTCTCCCATTTATTCTTTGGAGAAATTTTAAGTGTTACAAACGATAATGATTATTCATGAAAAGGGGAAATCAAATTATTGAAATTTATCATATGAATTTATACGTGGGCGAAATCCTGCTTTTTTCATTCGTAGATAGTCAAATTAAATTTATAAAAGTGTTTGGATAAAGATTTTACCTTATTTTTAGTGATTCAAAATTATTCAAATGCTAGTTTTTTTTCAATTTAAAAAAAAATCTTTTCTATTTTTTTTATTTAATTTTTTTAAAAATACTTACAATTTTTTCCTTTATTTTTTAAAAGAAATGCCATCTCAAAAAGCATGGTTCTTAAAGTATTCCTTTTAACTTTCTTTTATATGAAAGCTATTTTAAAAGAACAAATATTAAGTGTGTGCGCGTGCGTGTGTGCTAAAAATAAATACATATATGTTCAGTTTTAACAATCTCTACTAGAGAGCCAGAATGATTTTAGTACTAAAAATAAAAGCATCAAACAGATATTCGAAGTTTAAGAATATTGATGTTGCGGTATCATAAGCAATGATGATTTAGGACAGCTTTTAATAATTGAAATAAAAGTGGAATTTAACCAGTTTGGGGCCTATCCAATCTTTTCCCTTTCTGTTTATAATTCTAAGCAAAATCCTATAGAAAATTATGGATTGAAGCTCTAAATCCATTATAAGAAAAATTTCACTTATCTGAAGATGCATTAAAAATTTTAAGTTCGTGATAAATCAGTGAACAATAAACACATTATTGCAAGAGATTCAGGGCTCAAATACATATTCAAGGCTATAGTATTATTGGCTAAATTCTAGCACAGCAGTAAGTGTAAAATAATTTGTACTCTATTAATTCTAAACTAAATGATTAAGGTAAGTACTAAAATTATAAGAATACTATATGAATAATTTTGTAACTGCCTACACTCTAATACTAATATTATAAGTAAATTTATTGGAATATACTATTTTAAGAACTACTGTTGCGCCATCTATAGTTTGAATATGTAGGTAATTAAAAGTAGATAATACTTGGAAACAAATATTTATATACTACATATTCTTTAATAATACCAAATTATTAATCCATAAATAAAAATTAAATCAATACTACTTAGAAAATCCATATACAGACAACTATTAATAAAATTAATTGGTTATTTTTTTATCAAAATGTTTAATAAGATTTTATATTTTTATATTTTTTTCGTAATTTTTTGGAACCAGAAATTTGTTACGTTGTATGTAATTTATAATAATATTTCTGAATATTGATATATATATATATTAAATTCGCAGTGAGGTACTTTAATAACTTTGAATTTAAATGAATCCCTTTTGTCATAAATACTACTACTTAATCTTTTAAATATATTTCACCATCTATAAATATTTTGCATGTAAGTTATTATTAGCCTGTGTTAAATTAAGGTAATCAGATGATAAAGGAAGTACTTCGTTTGAAATTCTTATTCTTACAAATATAATGTCATATATATAACGAAAAAAGAATAATGAAGAATTCTCTATGTAGCTATTTTCATAAAAATATAAGCAGACGTTAACTGGACAGTTGCTAGCTGGTCCACCTTGAGTCAGTCCTTTAATCTGTTGATAGTAAATACCATATGATAATGATATATATACGAGTATATGTAATCATATATATACTCGTATATATTTCATCCCAAAATATTTTTACCATTATTTTTCTATTAGTAAATATTTCTAAATTGTTATTCATTTTTTAAAAAATCACTGACGAAAAATAATTGACCTTCTCCCTAAAACCCCATAATTGTAGTTTTCGATAATTAATTTAAATTACAGTTTTGAAATCTCTAGAGAATGAGCATTCTACTGTCCAGGAATCAGACAAAAAGTTCATTATGAGAGTTGTTTAAACATTACTTCTCCGGCTTCCACCGGTTTCGTAGCAGATATCACTGTGTTTGGAGATCTCATTAATCACATTAATGAGTTTAGAGTTTTGTCTGGTCGGAAGCTAAGTATTCAAGAGAGAGAATCAACGATGGCGTTATTTAGAATTCTTTACCATTTTGTTGTGTATATGTACTGGACATTTGTCTTTGTGAAAGTTATTTATTCAAATGAAAAAGTACATAAAATTAATGAGCATGCATTATTCATTTTTACTTACCTCACGATTGCATTTAGAAAATAATGAATTAACTTTTTTAAAAATGAGGCTAAAAATCTTACAACGAATTTTCGTTAGTTATACAGTCCCTGGCCAAATTATTAGACGCACTATAAGATTTTATGAAAAATATTAGTTATCAGGTGATACTATACAGGGTTTTTGTATTTATCAGATACAGTGTATGTTTTTTGGTTGTCCATTTAATAATCTATTATTATCACAAATAGAACATCATCATTAAAGAAAAAATATGAATTTATTGACACTTGAAATAAAACAGGAACAAATATAATTAAATATTAATACTTTGTTGAGCCACTTTTAGCCGCTATGAGAGCTTCAATTCTGCACGGCATGCTATCAATACAAAACTGTACTGTCTCCTACATTTGAGGATGAGGATTCCACACGTGAATTATTCTTTCTAAGAGCTGCGGTTTATTTGTAATCACATCTTTAGCCACTTTTCTTTTCATTAACTCCCATACGTTTTCGATTGGGTTCATATCAGGGATATTACGCGGCCAATTCAACAGAGGGATATTTTGTTCTGCCAAAAAAAGCTTTGATAGACCGAGCTGTATAGCAGGGAGCTTCATCTTGCATAAAAATGTATGGTTCTCCATTTGGAAACCATTCTTCCAGATGCGGAATCAAGCGATTTTGCAAGACTTCTGTGTACTGGTCTTGCCGCTTCATACCTTTAACCACGTACAGACGTCCAGTAACCCTTGCCAATGATGACTCACCAAATCATTATTTTTGTAGGGTGTTTCACAGTTCAAACAACATAGTCAGAATGAAACTTTTTTCCACGACGACGACGCACAAACTGAGCTTTGTTCTGCAAAATTTCAAATGTGCTTTCATCACTGAAGCAGACTTGTCAAAAATAAAGAATAATAAATAAACATCTTTGCTGTTCCTTCTGTAATCAGAGAAAATGGTTAAACACTATGTTTGGGAATAAATTATAACAACATACCGACCTCCAGAAGTCCACATCTTTATCACGTCACTGTTTGGCTCAATGCAGACGCTTTGCTTTCATTGCAGGGGTTTATTTGGGCTTCCTGGCGGGGCGGCAGGTCTTAATATTTAAATCTTTTAAGTTTCTTCGAACAGTGCGTTCAGAAGCATTCACATTAATATCTTGGAGTTGCGATTTTATCACTTTTGTGGTAGCAAACCTCAATGCAAATTTTCTTTAAAGATCTCTTTCTGACCTTGGGGTGAAAATAGGCTTTCTGCCGCATTTTTTTTTCTTTTTGGGTTTAATTCTTCCCCTGATTCAATTTTCTTCTTTAGCGTCGTACACTAGCTTCAGAAACTTCAACCTTCGTGATATTTCGCGGTTTTGAAAACAATTTTGCATTTACAAGGGTCTTTAGCTCTGCTTTCTTATATGGTGAAAGATCGCCTTTTTATCCATGCTGAAAGTGTACAAACTGATTATTTAAACTTCGCACACGAAATAAATAAATAACTACGTAATATAAAACTGCTAAATTAACAAACAAAGCACATTAACCCACAGAAATACGTCCGCAACTGAAGCATGCGCGAACACGACTCGAGCAGGTTTAGACTTGTTTACGTTCGTGCGAGAATTTATTAACTTTGTGTTGCCATGTGTGAAAAATAAATACAAATACAAAAGATATAATAAATTTCCTTTAGTAAAAATCCATTGGATCTATGTTTAAATGTGAAAGTATTGCATATAAACTTATATAAAACAATTAATTATTAAAAAACAGGAGTGCGTCTAATAATTTGGCCAGGGACTGTATATCTATTTGCACGATAAATTTAAAACTTCTTTCAGCAATTATGACTATATTATACGCTTAATTCAAATAAAATACAACTATCGCGATTTTGATTTTAAACTCTTTAGTTCTCATATTCGCAAATATAACTCTAACATAATTTAACTTTTACATAATCAGGTTTTATTCGTTTAAATTAATAATATTCTAAAATTCTTTCTAAAAAATATTTTACAGTCGATGGACCCTAAACACTTGAGCCACTGTTAAAGTTATCGAAACCATGTTAGCCACATTCTAAAATGTGATTAAATCTCACAAACGTGAAAAAAAGTTTAATAATTTGTGAATTTCTGAATTATTTGAAATTCAACAAGGGAATCTTAAAAATAAACAAAAATATTTTTAAAAATTGGAAAAGAAATGTATTCTAAAATAATTTTTTTTTTGTTGCTGTTACAGATGCTTTTCTTTACGTATCCAAATTTTTGCCCTAGTCTATATTTACGAGCATAAAACAATTTTTTATATAAACAATACGAAACATTTGTAACCTAAAAATGATTGAGAGATGGGAACTATAAGCGTATGATAATATCAACTAATATACATTATATTGTTATAGGAAGCAAATGATAAAATTTTAAACAAAGAAACACACAGATTAAATTTTCCCCCAAAATGATCAATATATTTAATCTTGAAATGAATATTTAAAGTTTGCGTTTTCATGTTCAACTTTCTTTAAGTTAACTGAAAAAATTTTAGAATTGCTTTTTACGTTCAAATAAAAGAAAATTTAACTGTGACAGAATAAATTTTGCAAAATCAGAAATTTACGTCATTTTGAAAATTTAGTAAAAAAAATTAGTATCAAGTCAATAGAGGAGTTCTGAATCAATGAGTCCATTATAATAACTACTTTTGATTTTATGAGAAATTACAGCATTATTTTCTTATGGACAGTTTTTTTAAAAAATACAATGATCACAGAGTTACGAATCTGAAATTTCTGGTCTGTTGTATTTTTGACTAAAATGACCAGATTACTTTTTTTTTTCATTACTAGTAAAATTTCTCTGGTCAGTTTTTTTTCCGAGTTACACTCGGATGAATTTCTCATAAATTTAATTTTGTTGTTAGTCATGAAACACTTGAACAAAAATCACAAAATCGATTTTCTTGCGATAATCTTGAAAAAAGAGATATCTTATAAATATGTCGAGGTTAGTTATTCATTAAATTTGCTAATATGAATAATAGTGTTATCAATTTACATTGGCATTAAGAGTCAATGATACACATACAAAATATTCATCATTGAAACTATAGATGAAGGAATATATTCGAGCATTAATTTCTTAGAATACTTAATATTATTAAACCCACACTGAACTGATCATCAGAACTTATAACAAAAAAGCAAAATAAATATTTTTTTCCCGGTAGAAAGTAGTTTGGCAAAATTTTGAATAACTACCTAGCGAAAGCTTCTTATACAATAGAAAATAAATTACGAAAGTCCAGAAATCTGATGCTCATAAAACAAATATTATTAGACATTTAATTAAATATTAGCATGAGAAGAGAGAGATATTTTATTCCAACACTTAAATTAAACCAATACCAATAATTCCCAGTACAAAATTAGTACTAATGTGTGTGTGCAAATGTTTATTCTAATTAACATGTACAAAATATTTGAAATTGTTGAACTTTAATGACGAAATCCAAACTATTCATTTAACTAGCATTAATTAAGGTAATTTTCCCTGATTCGGCTGCAGGAATGTCTGCAGGGAAATTCGAAAAGGGGCGGGGACGGTTGAAAGCAAAAATCTATCCAAACACTTGCCTTAATGATTTAAATTAACTTCTGTAAATCTTCATATTAGCCAGATTGCCCTTAACACTTAATGAAAATGAGTTTTATAAGCTCTACACCACCTAAAGTTTTTAATTTTCATTTTAAAGGCCGTTTCAACCAGAGCGTTTAACGTTTACTTTAAAATATACCTCTCCTGTTAAGTTTTAATAATTCTCAGACTAAATGGAATGTAAATAACGTTTCCAAACAACAATATTAAACTTATAAATCTCTATTTGCATTTTATTGAACTGAGAGTTTACTCTTATATTAGTATTTGCTATTTCTTTATATCACTTACAGGGTGTGTTCTGAAAGTAGTAGGTCTCATTTTTAAAGGTAATTTTATTCATAACAATAGAACAAATGATTAGAATTTTTGGAAGTAGCACCCTTCCGCATCTATACACTGCTGTCAACGAGTTTTCCAATTTTCGTATGCCTCCAGGAACGTCTGGAACGGAATAATGTTTAGTTCACTCGTCACGGCCTGGTGATCCTCCTCTATCGATCCGTGATGCTTCCCCTTGAGCGTCGACTTTATTCTTGTGAATAGAAAACATTCTGGCGGGGCCAAGTTGGGGCTGTAGGGGAGGATGAGGCAGCGTTACGACATTGTGCTGGACATGATACTCCACTACGCTGAACACTCATGGCTAAGGTTCCTGTCACGATCTCAAACACTTGGGTTTGAGGAATGCTCAGTTCATCAGCAATCATTCTGATACTCATCCTACGATCACTGTTAGGAAAACTTTTCATTTGTGACACGTTTTGGTTGGTCTTGCTGGTCGAAGGGCGCCGGAGTGGTCGTCGTCTTCCACTCTTTCCCTGCCTACTCGGAACAGCTTGTGCCACTCAAAAACATCCGATCTACTAATGGCACCATCACCGTAAGCCTCTTTAAGCATGCCCTTTTACTGAGCTTTACACAAAATTTGATGGCGAATCGCTGCTCGAGAAAACGTTCCATGATTTTTCGTGACGAGGCGTTTCGACAGGTGTTCACAGAACCAGCGACCTGCTCTCTTCAACGGCCAAAATCAGACTGCCGATTTTTCCCAGCATTCCTAATATCCCCTTCCATCGATCATGTAGGAGAGGGGTCAGGTGTCGCCCACGTCACTTGACCATGGTTCAAAATTACGTGGTCCATCGCTAAAAGCCCTCGTGTAGCTGAACAGTCCGACGTTAATATTCATTCACTCACTCCATCATTCATGCGCACGCACACCGTTTCTCCTTCTCTCAGGAAAAAATTAGTCCTACTACTTTCAGAGTAGACCCTGTATATTTGCAATTATAAGTTCAAATATAAATTTTCATGCTAAAATTGTGTTTGTTTCTTAAGGAAGTAAAATAAAGAAATGCAAAAAAAGCACTTATCCTTTTTTAATTATAATTCTCTTATATTTTCCATTGATATAAATGCGATTTCAATTGAATGAAAACCGGATCGTCATCCTAAGAGAAAACATTAAAACACGCCTCATATGTTGGTTTATGTGCAGCGATACTTTGCTCGCGGGAAAATTAAGTTTTACAGGCAAAGTTCTCTTCGCAGCATAAACTTGAATACGATTATGGCAACCACAGAAGGTGAGTGACATATTTTGGAGAAAAATACAATATCGCCAAGGAATTGTTGAGGAGACTCTAGGGTGGACCCTTCTTGAAATTTCCATGAGGCTATATAGCTTCATGGAAATTGGACCTTTGAAACAGAGGTAAAATCAGTTCAGAAGAGGCTGTGGTTCAAAAGAGAAAGCAATCAAGATCAGAATCTTTTTGTGCGTTGACTGCAATAAAAGAGAGACACCAGTTCCCCTGCGAGTGTAGCTGTTCTAGATAGAGAGACTTTGTATGAGAGTTCCTGTTAGTGGAACTGTTCTAGAGAGCCGTTTCTAGAACGTTGAAAAGCTTGTTAATAGTCTACTTGTGTTTTCACTATTGTAAATAATGTGTTATAATATTTCTTTGTGTGTTTACGTGGATTTGTGTTCTTGTAATCATCTGTTCTCTTCCTTTCTTATTAATAAATCTGTTGTTATTCAAATAATGGGAGTTGTCGGCTTCTCTTCCCTTTCTCCCAAGCAAATTTCCAGGAATATTTTGACTTAAGGTTGACTTGATGTTTGTTTAAGGTGCAAAAATATATTAAGGTATGTGACTACCTTCGGAGAACTTTTTTTTTAAATATATAAATTTTCAACTAAATAAACACTTTTTTATTAGAAATAGGGCTTAAAGCTGGAATTCAAGTACAATTTCCGCAAAATTAAAAATAATTTTGGATATATTGGGAATTTTGAGTGAAATTTTATTAAAAAATTGAAAATTCTAATTAATATATTTGAATAATATCTATACAGTACATAAATAACATCATTATCTGTGTTTAGAGCTATCAGATTTGTAATACTCCTGAAAGTTTTTGAAATATGTCATTTTTTTATCAAGAACTCAGTTTCTTACAAAAAACTAATGTTATTTTCTCACAAAAAGTGCAATAAAATATATAAATATATACACAGAGATTAAATTATAGTCTAGACAGGAGATAAAACTAAATAAAACATTTTCGGAAAATTTTAATTCAATATCTTAAAAAGAAAAATTTTGTAGTAAACCTTACCGTGAAGCAAGAAATTAAAAAACATAGTTTCTCAGAAAATGCATTTAAAGATTTTAATACAGTATAAAAAATATTCTAGTAATTGTACATTTTTTAAACTCACCATATTTATAGGTCAAGATCTTTTTAGATTCATGCTTAACTAATTTGGACTTTTTTTAACCTTTAGATGTTTTCTGGAGAGTTTTATAGACTATAACAATTGTGGTTTTTAGTGAAATTTAGATGAAAAATTGCAGTTACACAAAATTCTAATAAATGTATTCAAATAATATTTATACAGTACGTGTATAAAATCTTTATATGTGCTAGAAATTAAAAGATTTGTAATACTTTTGAAAGTTTTTTAAATATGCCAAATTTTATGTAAAAACATGATTTTTTTTTAAAAAAATTAATTACTTTTTTTTTCATAAAAAAAAATAAACTACATAAATATAAACACAGAGATTACATTTTTATTCATAACACAGATAGAACTAAATAAAACATGTTTTTAAAATTTCAGTTTAATAACTTAAAATATTTTGTGTAGGGATCTACTTCAAGTTTGGTAAACTCCACTTCCGGTTTACTAATAATGCTATAACTTTGCTTCTAGATAACGTAGAATCAAAAATAGTGTTTTTGGAATCTTAAATGTATGAGCTATATAAAATAAAAAAAAATAAAAGAAATTTCGAAACTTTTCACCAAAACAGCGAATTTAGGGTAGTCACATACCTGATAATAATGTCTTGCCTATAATAAATGTGACTCACAGCTTTCTAGAAAAGCTTAGGACTGATCTTGTAAGTAACTTAGAATGTGTCTTGTATTTTCAGAGTCCTTCTTCGTCGAGGCGAGACCGGGTGTCCAGGCTGGGGCGTGCCTTCGTCAAGCACCTCCAGTTTCACAAGAGTCGGCCGATGGCAGCATTGGCCTCTCTCACACACCGACTCTCTTCCTCGTCGTCGAGCGACAACCCCCGCAAAGGACTCACCCTCTTGGACAAATCGTGCAGTATGCCCGCCATCGCACCTCGGTTGCCCAGATCCAGATCCAACCACCACAGGCAGAGCACCTCGGGAAGCAGCTCGTCTTTAGGGTAAATATCTTACTTAGTGTTGCCAAGAATACTTTCAAAATTCAAGACATTTTTGTAATAAATAATGCAAGATGTTTGTAATATGTACACTTCTTATCTAGGAATTTAAGTCTAAAGAGACCAAAACATGTGAAATCTTTTGGGGTCTTAAGTCCTCCGACTAGCGAGGCGTAGATGTGAGGATGGGGTACCAGTTCAGGTGTCGACCGCGTCATCTGACTTTGATTCAAAATAACGAGACGTACTGTGGTTAATGGAGCTTGTGTTGGGTGAGTGAGTTAATATTAACGTCGCACTGTTCAGCTACACGAGGGCTTTTGGCGACGGACCACGGAGCTTGTGTTGGACAAAAATAGATAGCCAAAAAGTATTTAATAAAGAGAGCACAGAGGAGTACAGTTTTACTGAGACAGCTGTTTTGGTAACTGCAATATTTTAGAAATGATAGTCAAAACAAACTCTAATATAAGCAACATTTAATACGATAATTAACTCATGTCAGAGGATTTCAAATCAGTTACCGAAATAGATTATTATACAGAACTAGATTTGGCGAATATATATATATAGGGTTCACTTCAAAGGCAATCATTGCTTGAAATTAGAATGTACTATAAAATTACCGAAATTCAAAAAAATATTTCGAAAACTGTTTCTTTTAAATTATTTACGAATCTAACAAAATAAGTATTTTTTTTCTTGTGATTTCAGAAAGTAAAAAATGATCTGAAATAAGCAAGAAACACACGCACAAAGTATAATTTTAGGGGAAGTTTTATATTTTTAGGCATAAACTATTAAAATAGTCGGATCGAACTCAAGTACATGTGAATAAAAATTTGAAAAACTGGTGCAAATCGTTCCAAAATGTTTGGAACTAATAGTTTTTCGGACAAAAGCTTAAGAATATACAAAAAAGAAATGTAAAAAAAAAATTGGCACAAGTACAAGAAAGATCAAAAAAAGAATTATTGCATTTTCCGAAAGTTATATATTTTACAAAGGGGAAAAACAGAGTAGGATTGCAAGGGAAAAACACGATTAATGAAGTATGGTGTACATACGCTTTTTTACTAAAATTTATGAGAAAAATAATTTAAATGTGAAAAAAATGTCCCCACTGGCTGAAATGTATATTTGGCACCTCCTTGCCTTGTAGATGATTAAATTAGGAATTCATAGAGAAAATATAAGACGAGTTACTACATTTATTCAGTTGTAAAATATATTTGTACTTCAAACCCAGAGGCTTTATGTATATTTTTTTTATCCTTACTGAATCATTGTGTAAATTCTGAATTTATATGCAAAAGCGGAATCAAATATGCAGCGGAGTTCTATGAAGGTGAATTCATAATTCAAAAAAGAAAAGGAAAAGTACGTTCAAAAAAAGTTTTTTTTAGTTTTGTTCTTATTAATGCAACTGGATAAAATTAATATTACTAATTGCTAAAAGGGGACATAATTATGACGTCAATGAATCAAGAGATTAATTTGAGATTCATATAATTTAAATAATCTCATTACAGAACCCAATGTCTTAAAGAATTAAATAAATAATGATCTAACTTTGCGATTTCTCACTTTCATTCTCCTAACTATAATTTTTTAAAAAACACACACACTTGGGGAAAACTTTTAGGATGTCATTTACTAAATTATTTCTACAATCCATTAAACTGCAAAACAATAAACAATATTCTATTTAGTAATAATGCAACTTTTTTTTGTCGAGAAAGAACTGTCGCTTATTTCAATATTTTTGTTATATCGTTTCATATTTATTGAAATAAAAAGTTTTTGTTTAAAGTAATGTTGGGTGAGTTCAAACATAAAATTGATCGCTCATATTTTTATCTTTTCCGATTTCGATAAAAAGATATACAATTCATAAAAAAATGCATAACCCGTTAAGTCTGCCATTTTCGTCATCAGTTTTTGAATTTTTTTCTGACATGAGATAGTCATATTTTTAAAAGTTCGAATATATTACGGTTTATTTTCTTCGTAAATGTACTTAGTGACTAATTTTTTTATATAAAAATATATTTTTGCTTGTTTATACTTTAATAATTAGAAAATAATTATCTATCAGTTCTTGTAGACAATTTTAAGAAAAGTGAAAATTTCGTTCGATTTCATTATGATTCATACACTGAAAAGCCATTACATTAGAATCACCTTTTTAATACGAAGTATGAATAGCTTTTACCCTCAAAACCACCAACACTTGTTTAGGCATTGACTCGATAAGGTGCTGATAGGTAGTTTGAGGTATTTCATATCAGGCACTCCCCAACTGGTTCTCCAGTTTCACACTTCGCGAAGTGGAAACATGGCAGCATAAAATCGGTTTTTCAAGAGGAAGGGAAGACGCTCGATTGTGTGGATTTATGTTAGAAGAATTCGAGAAACTTTTTGATGATTTGACATGTATCATATGATACATTATCTTATTGGTAAACGCCATTAAACGACATGAACACGGTTGAGATGAAGGAATACATTTGATACAATGATGTTCACTTAACGCACAGACATCCGAAATTGTTCGCCTAATATAAAGGCTCCATGAAAATATTTCATTATACCATAGCTACCACCTTGTATCGGGCCAACTATGCCCCCAGATGCCGGGATTTCCTTTGGTAATCAGCATAATTGTATTCTCCGGTCAATGAGATAAACCCAGAAAATGCGTTTCATCAAACCAGTCGACTTCCATCCATTCTTCTATGGTTCAATGTCGATGTTCTATGGCCAACATCATGTATTACTAGCAATGACGTGTCGTCAGCGCAAGTAAGCGTTTCGGATGCCACCAGCATTAGCCCATATCCAGTAGTGTATGCTGCACTGTGTGTTGAGACACACCGTAGGGGTTGTCATTGTTAAAGCTGCTGGCGATATTTGTTGTTATAACTGGGTAAAAATGTTCAAATGTTATAAGAAATAATTTTTTTCAAAAGATTTTAAAATTAAAACAAGCAATATAAAAAAAATTAAGTCAATTCCTACTTAGATCAACAAAGAAAAATTTTATTTTAGCTACTTTTTATTAAATAGTTACAATTAATATAAATATGTATATACATAGGACAGAATCACAACAATAAGTGGTAATGGATTTTTATTAATTATCATTAAAGTATCGTATTATCATCCAAAGCAATTGTGTATATAAAACTTCAGTTCAACTGAATGCTTTAAGACGTGAGAAAAAAAAAACTTTTCAAGTTTTGACACACAAGTCGCCAAAAGGGTTGCTAAGTCGTCAAAAATGATGTCAACGTGGCTGTATTTGTAATTATCTAAATAATTAGTTTTAATCACTTAACTTTTATTAATTATGATTAAATTATTGTATTGTCCTCCAAAATAATAATGTATATGAAATTTCAGTTCAATTGAGCACTTTAAGATATATTTTATTAACGATTGAAATTTCACCAAGGTAAATAAATAAGAAATAGAGTGTGAGCTAATAGTCGGAATCTAATAAATCTAATTTTATGCATGTACTTTTTAATAAAATGGATTTTGTCTACCTGTGTGTATTATTGTTGTTGACAAATTTTTATTTCCTAAGACAAAGTTTCTGAAAAGATCAAAAGTTGGCAGTAGCGAATCGCATGAACTAATTAGTTGGAAACACATAATTGCTTTTATCGTGTGACTGTAACGTCACGTGAGATTTTGAACTGACTGGCTAAAAACACGAGATTATCATTATCATGTGACTATGACATCAAATGAATTGAGCCCATTGTTTTTTATTGAAAAGTAAAGCTGAAAATATTAGTATTCAGCTTACAACAAACATGTTCCTGTTAAAAATAAGTTTCGCATTAAAAGCTTTTTTTAGTAACATTTTTTTAAAAATTAAAATTTAAATAAAATTCACTTTGTAAAGTTTTTGTCTCGTTGCCAAAGAAAATATCAATAAAATAAAATGCATTCTCCCTTTCATTTTCTAGTCAAAAATGTTTTTTAACATGCTGAATAGAAAAATATTACCTTACTACTCAGCAGAGGACAACTCTAACTTGTCTCATTTCTGTTGTTAAATATGCACTATACGGAATTATGGAAATCTTGCATTTGAATAATGCAAAATACATTGACTGCGAAACGATCTAATTCCCTTAACTCCCTCTCTGAAGAAACCCAATCGATACTTTACTCATTCATTCCCCTCCAACTTTTTTTTTTCTATCTCACATTTTGTGACGAAATGCAGTTAAGAATTGCCAAGCATCTTCCCCCCCCTTTACTTTGTTTACTATTAGGGGTAAGCACAAGCGTAGAGAATGAATCCCTTCCTAACGCTACGCTAGCAACTTTATGACTGGCTGTAAGAAATCTTCCACATCCAGTTTTATTGCTGAGGAAGAAAACATTGGAAGAAGGATATTGTGGTCATTTTTATACCGTTGCCTTCGAACATTTGAGGCAATAAACATTTCATAGAAGTATGGGATGTACCAAGGTGAGGAATGGGCGCATTTATCTTGCATTGCCATTCCAATCTAGTTCAAAATGTCAAATAAAGCGTCCTTTAGATGCGATGTGATGTATATTATTACGTTACTAGAAAATAATGGTCTCACAAAAAAATTAATAAAATTTAGGCTATTAGGTCATTAGTTCTGTAGACGGGGTGATACATATACGTAGTGCCATTGAATTTAATCCTTATAAGAAAGTGTGATTTTTCATTTTTATTTCGATAGTAAATTGAATAAAATTATTTTTTTAAGACAGAAGGCATCATTTATTAATTTTCGAAGGTTGCTCCAACCCATAGAACCAAAAGCTTAATCAGAGTATCATTTTAAAGGATGTACATAATTTAATGCAATTATTATTTCATTAAACACTTAATGTAAAGTATTTTGCAAGTCAAAACATACATTATCTGACCAAAAGTATCCAAATACTCAGTGATAAGGACTCGGAAAGTCCTGGATAGGATATATTAATAGGATGTTTTGTCTTCCTGTACGCGTCTGGAGGGACTTTTTACCAGTTTTTGGTAGATGGCCATAGGAATTAACTTCCAGACGTTCATCACAGTTTAAGTGAGTATTTGGCTGGTTACATAACTTGCCTCCTAATTCGTCCCAAAGGTCCTTTGTGGTATTTAGATTGGGACTATGAAAAGGTCAATCTAGTCTTTGAACACTCATTTCGTCAAACTATGGCTGTTTAAGTCTCGATGTACGAGTGGAGTAATCCTTCTGGAAGAGAAATGAACCTTCCTCGCAATATTACCATAGATCTGAGAGAGCAGCAATGTCCAGAATAACTACATACGTCTCAGAGTTCATGCTTGCAACAAGAACCAAGGGACTAGGCGCAACATTGACAAACACTCGCACACCGTGATGCTGTCATTTTCAGACTTTATAGACTGCGAAATTCAGTCGCTTAAGAAGCGTTTTTACCGGGCATCCGCCAAACCTAGATTGTTCAATAGAACTGCCTGATTGTAAGGCGGGATCCTTCACTCCAAAGAACTTTTTCGCACATGCCCACAGTCCAATGACGGTGAGCTTTGCACAGTTGCAATCGACGCTTCACATTCTGGGGAATGATGTTTGGAATGTGAGCGACATAGACACAACCATAGAATACCAAATTTTTAAACTCTCGATGAACAGTCCTATAGCCTAACGCCTTATGAACTTAGGAATGTCTGAGTGATTTCAATCCTCGTGGACTTGTGATTTATTTCACTATCTCTTTTTGAATTCTAAGCTGCATTCTCAAATTTCTTTGATCTTACGCTTCGTTTTTCTGCAGTTTCACTGCCTCGACATTCCTACTTCGAAACTACATCTCTAACTATGGATTTTTTGGCTTTTGTGTGTGGAGCGTCTGAGATCTCAGGAATTGATTTTTTGCAATGATGGCATCTCACTATAATGCCACGATCAAAGTCACTAAGCTCCTTTGATTCAATCATTGTTTCATAAACACATAAATATGGCCAGACAATTCACTACTAACCCTTTTATACATTTCGGTTACGCATCAGATTACGTTACCTTTCAGATCTACTTCTTTTGGGGAGAGGTATACTTTTTACCAAATAGTGTATTATAATAAAACTTACGGTTGTAATAAAGGCTATTTTTTATATGTAGGATTGTAACAAAAGCTTTAATCCAAAGTCAGTAAGCCAGCTGGAGCGCTATGCTTCTTGAATGTCATAATCCTTGTTTTTGAACTTTCGGTACCAAACCTTCACAATGTCAGATGATACTACAATAGTACCTAAAGCTGAACACATGATTTGGGGACAGTCTGTAGTTTATTTTTTGCAACAGAAATGGAAACAAATTAAGTTTCTAATTTGTAAGTGTGCTAGTTTCATTTCAGACACTGTACTTAATGATAACAAAGTTTTGTACACATTGTACAACGGTGTTCTAAAGCAAGTCTCTTTCTTTTAAATGCTAAAAACCGTCTGGCAAAATATATCACGAACTGTTTGCGCAGACGATATTAGTGTGGTGGCGGGAAACTTTTGTTACAACCAGATATAACTATAGTGCATTATAAGGAAATTAATTACATTTATTTGATATCTCTTGTTGCTTCCTAAATGATTGTTAAAATTAACCATTTAATTTAATTGTGAAGGCTGTATATCCATTCTATGTATATGATAAAAAGCAAGAAAAGCACTCGGGTACCAAATTACAGTAACTCGGAATATAATCTAAAAAATAATTTACTTTATTGAAAATGTGTACCAAAATTGCTAGGCTATGATTACTTATTAAGGCGACTTGGTACCCCCAAAATCACAAGCCTATCGTTTTTTTATTTTCATTTAATCTTATTCTTTGCATTATTATCTTTCGATTGATATATCACTTGTGCATGTCGGAAAGTTAGAAGTTGAATAAAACTTCATTTGAAAACAAATTAGGCAATTCAGCCACGCCCCCTTTTTAGAAAAAAAAGCTAAATCTAATCTAATTTATAAAGAGAAATAATAACATTAAAAAAAGAATGGGCAATATATAAAGCAGAATATTTCCGAGGCAATACATACATCATTTTTTTTTCTTTGTGAAAAGTGTGCATGTAAAATTTTTAAATTAAGGCATTTTATATTAATAATTTTAAAATTTCAGTTCTTATTCCTGATATATTTTTCATACAAATGTAATACTTTAATATTATAAGAAGAAAAACAGCTAAAATTTCTGTCGTGACAGAAAAAAAAATTTTTTTAACATTTTTCTTGAATTTTCTTGTGCAATTAGTACTCTCTAAAAGTTGATCATTTATAAAAATGTGTTGGTTGAAAAAATATGAAAATGCCATTATTTTAAAGAAAAACGTATAACTAATATCTTAAAATGGTATTTTAAGTTTAATTAAGCTTATAATAATTATTTTTTCAGAATTATAAACTTTAAACTGGTTTTTCTCAGTTTGTGTTTTTCGAAATCTTAGTGCATTCAAAACGCTACTCCTTCGACAATTATTTACCAATCACTTCCATTTTTTTCCTACCTGTTAAAAATAAAGCATGTAATAAAATCAGGGATCCGTTTTGCTATAAACTGAATACTTTTTTTAAAAAAAATAAAATGTAAGACATGTTGGAGCTTTTTCGTTGATTTTCAGCCTGTATATCAACATTTTATTTTTTTTTCACGAAAACGAATGAAGTTATTCTAAAATCGATCCCTAAAGTTGTTTAGAACATCCATAAAAATATTATAAAAAAAATTTCAGGTCAAAAAATTAATTTTTACAAATGGAGTAGGATTTTAAAATGTTCCCAATTTTCTTCAAAAAAATTAAATTTTTAAAACTGTGTGAATAATATATGAAAATTTTCATCTGGTATCATTTTCTTGAATAGAAACATTGTATAAAATTCTAAAATATAATTTTTAAATACGTAAATAAAGAAATTTGCTCAAAGGGTACCAAGTCCCCTTAACAAAGCAATTTAAATATCCAATTTAAAACAAATTATCGCTATTTAAGAAAGCGTGCAGAAGGGGTGTATTTTTAAATCATTAAAATATTTTGAGGGAAATTTCATAATTGAAAATAGAACATCAGTACATAAAGTTATGAAAACTAGAAGCCACGTTAGAATTAAGGTATCCGACTACGTTCGGAACCGGTGATTTTGAAAAAGCTTATAAATGGATAATATTTATGATATTTAGTGTCCCTTAGATTAGAAAATTTATATAAAATTGTTGTAAGAATATTATTACAGTAAAAAATTATTTAAGTACAATATTTTGACAAAAAATAAACACAGAATGACCCATTTTCAAAATATTCTCCTTTTGTGAAAAATGTTTCTATTATAATAATATTTTGCCTGTATATAGCTCAGATCTCTACAGAGTCTCAACTAGAACTTTTAAAATACACTCTGTCGCAAAAAAATATATGCACCCAGAAGAAACCAAGCTACAATCACGAAACTCGGCAAGAATGTAGTCTGGTAAGAGATATGCAAATGATTAAAATTTTGAAGCCAATGAGACAAGGCTAAGTGTGCTATGCGCATATTAGTTGCGCAACTGGGAGAGTTTAAAAGCATGAGTACGAGCGCCGTACGGCTATCAAACGAATCTGATGACTTTGATAGACGATATTGAGACTTAGGATGCCTCTAAGACGTAACCGGCGGCAGTACGAGCAGCTGACGGACTTTGATAGGGGCCGTATAATAGGCCTCAGAGAAGCAGGTTGGTCGAATAGACGTATCGGCCGCCACCTCGGTCGGAGCGATATGGTAGTTGCTCGGTGTTGGCAACAGTGGATCACAGAAGGTAGAGTGTACCGTCGCGGAGGGTCAGGACGTCCCAGGAACACAAATGATCGCGAGGATCGTGCAATCAGAAGAGTGGCCACTTCGGCACCAACAACGTCGCTAGCATCGATTCAACGCCACTTACCTCCTTCCAGACATCCAGTGCCATCAAGAGAAACCATAAGGGAGACGACTGACCGAAGTTGGCTTGAGGAGCCGACGTCCGCTAAGATGCTTACCACTGACCCCACATCATAGGCAGTGTCGACTGGATTTTTGCCGACCTCGGGCAACTTGGAGTGTGACAGACTGGAGACGTGTCATCTTCAGTGATGAATCCCGATTCAGTCTCAGTGCTGATGACCACCGCACACGTGTCTGGAGGTGCACCGGCCAGCGGTCCGATCCGGCATTTATTGTCGAGCGGCATACAGCAATTTCACAAGGTGTGACAGTGTGGAGAGCAATTTCTTGGGACACACGATCATCTTTAGTGGTCCTTCAAGGCACTTTGACAGCTCGCAGATACGTGGACGATATTTTAACGCCGATTGTGCTACCCATGCTATCAAGTCGCCCAGGTGCCATTTATCAACAGGATAATGCTCGTCCACATACTGCGCGACTCTCCCAACAATGTCTTTAAGTATATGACGTCCTACCATGGCCTGCCAGGTTGCAGATCTTTCGCCAATAGAGCATGTCTGGGGCGCTGGGAAGGCAATTGCAGCCGTCCCGAGGATACAGGAGAATTAACTGCGCAGATGCAAAGACTATGGCAGGATCTTCCACAGGGGGTCATAAGTGATCTAATTGAATCGATGCCACGCCGAATTTCGGCTTGTATAGCTGCCAGAGGTGGCTTTACTACTTACTGATTTTTAAAAATTTTGCAAGCTGTAACCGCTTAATAAAATGATATTTTGTTCTGAATTTTTAATCATTTGTTTATTTTCATATACACTACATGCATACCAAATTTCGTGAATGTAGCTCAATTTCTTCTGGGTGCATATATTTTTTTGCGACAGAGTGTATATATAACTTAGAAGTGGGTTTATCCATATTTTAAGACAACAGAGGGGATCAATTTCAAGAAGATAAAAAAACGTCGATAGTTTTTTAAATGGTGGTAACTCTGAAAATAATGTGAATTTTTCAAAATCATAGTTCGGACTCTGGAAAAGTCTTTATTTTATATAAGTGAAATATTATTATTTTAGAAGCATTTTTATACAAGGAGAACATTTTGAAAAAAGATTATTTTAAGTTACTTTTTTGCCAAAATATTGTATTTAAACAATTATTTTTTGTCAAAATGCCCTTAAAACAATTTTATACATGTATTCTAATCTAAGTGACATTAAATATCATGAAAATTATCCATTTATGCGCTTTTTTAAAAACACGGTTCCGAAGGTAGTCGGGTACCTTAAAGAGTCGCAAAATATATCTCTTTTTATTCAAAATAGAATAAGAAAAATTCGGAGGTAAAAGATCATCTTTCCTCCCTTCAGTTGAAACATTAATGTCGCTATATTTAAGTCTTTTAAGGATGAAAAGGCGAAAATATTTCTTCCTTTCACAGCACCTAGAGACAAGGTGCGTCCTTTTTCACTACCTTATTAACTATTGATCTCATGATGTGTCATCGGTTATATGTTCCTTTCCTTTCTTAGTCTTGTTTTGAATGCGTGCCAGGAACTCCTATTTTTAATCTCTAATGTATGACTATTATTTCTGCGCATTTAAGAGTTTTCTTCTGCCCTTATTGGGAAACTAAAATTTATAGAAGTCTTTATACAATGACAATGTTTATGTTATCTCTTTAGTTACAATAATAATTTTCATTGTGAAACGTGAAGTAGTCTTTACATTTTTCATCTTTATTCATTTGATAAAAAAAACAAAGGCATATATTATCATAAGGTTTTTCAACTTGTTTAGGTAAGAATAATATAATGATGTTCATGTAGTTATTTACTACATACTGTATATTCCAATTGATAATATGCACTTTCCACTCAAAACATAAGATTGAAATTTACGAGGGTGCATTAGAGAGAGAGAGAGAGAGAGATGCCGCGTGTAAAAATGATAGCTCTAAAAATAAAGAGAAGATGAGCATTAAAAGAATTAGATTTCTACATATATGCTTCCGACACATATGTACTATTTTTACATATATACTATTTATTCAAAGGAAATCGCATATTTTATAAGCTTTCATTGTTAGATAATATGAGAAGTTCGTCATATTCATCTTCCAGTGGCGTAATGGAGAGTGTTAGAGCCCCCCTGCAAACTCAGATTTTGGGTTCCAATCCCAAATACGTACTTAGAGTCAGTCAATCTTTGGGCCCTCTAGAATCCCTGGACCCCCCGCAATGCGGGGGTGTACGTTACGCCACAGTTATCTTCAGTTATATCTGTCATCTAATTCTATTCCTTCTTCATTATCATTGCGACTCTATCTATAAATAAATAATCATCTTACTTTCCATCTAGATTGTTAGGTAAACTGCATTTTTTTCTAAATGACGTTTAAATTATGTCATGTTTAATTTCATTTCATGCTTTAACTATCCACTTATTTCATTTCTAGACTGGCTTAATGCATTTGACCTTCTTTTGTAAAAGTATCATCACCTTCTAACATTCACACACCTTTACACAGTGCTCCTCAACTTTCAATATTGGCGACCCAATTTTCAATCATAATTTTCATTGACCCCCTTCCATACAATAACAATGTATTGACTGCAATAAAAAATGTACTTGTGACATAAAACTACACAATACGACTTCAATTATATACCATACAAATTACCTTGTACATGACAAGCCTATGAGTGGCACTAGGAATAATTAAACTTATTTTTAATTTAGTATTTATAAATTAAAAACATTATGCTGTACTGATAGATTTAAAAGTATATTATATTAGTGTAAATGTATATTTAATTTTTATTATATCAGAATTTTTTTTTTGTTTTTCTTCCTTTCAGTAAATTAATACTTATTTGTAATATTTTATTTTTGGTTTCTCAATATGCTGGCAGCCCCCCACACACACTTAGAGACATTACGCGTCCCTAGGGGAAACACCCTACAGTTTGAGAAACGCTGTTTTAACACCTTTCTTGCTCTTTAGGCTTTTAGTTCAAGAAGTATATACCGTTATTCAAAAGATTAGTGGGCTGCTAGATAAGAGCTCTGATAAGGACACTGCACATAAAAAGATAAAAGCACTGTATAATGGTCTTACACCTGAAATCACTTCCTCATTATCTTGTCTACCTAAAGATGTGGGAGGAAACGATGCATGACCAAGACTCTCCATAAATCTAATTTATTATTATCAATTATAATATTCCACAACAAAGTAATCTATAAAAGGAAGCTCTAGGAGTGATATAAAGAAAGCAACTGTCTAAAGTGAATAAGCGCACAAAATCAGATAAGTTTAGCTTTAATCAATCCTACCCTAATAATTCTGGATTCACTAATTTAGTCTAGTAGCCCAAATCCGTCTTTTAGTCAAGATGCGTAATTCTAATTCTTACCATAGTAACACTGCATTCAGATGCTCCGCTCCTTCTGACCTACGATTATTAAACTCTAACTTTATATACTCTAACTAATTTTCATCTCAGGGTTTCTTTTTGAGAGGGATGGCTGTGAAATAAACGTGAATGCTAGCCCAAAGATTCCCCAAGAGGATTAGTTGGTGAAGGTCACGTAAAGACTCATCACAACTGCACATGTACATTTCAAGTTTCTCCGTAAAAAAGAGTTCGCGTTACACGGCGAATATACCTAGAAATTAAAAAATGCAGCTTATGAGTACAGGGGCGCGTTATACGCTGGGATATACGGTACGTACTAAAACGTTACCTTAAAATTCGTGATCTCGTGTCCAGATAAGAATTGACACTGCGCTTTTCAGACTCAAATCTCAATCAACTTTAATTCGCTTATTCTTATTTAATACAACCTTATTTTTTTAACATCGCAAAAGTACAATATCTACAAATGATCCCTTTTACAATTTCGGCTAATATCCAACTAACATGTTTTTTTACAATACAGCATTATGAATACAGAATTCCCATGTAATTAAAAAAGTTTCGTTTTAATATAGTTTAAATTTCGAATTTTTAAAAATACTTTGAACATTTAATTATTCAGGGGTATCACTTTATCTTTAAACTTTCTAAATTTACCCAGAAATAATATCAAAAGAATTCAGCATTTTCCCACTACGAATCACTAATGAAAACACTTCTATCCCTAAATTGATCTTTTTTATTATAAATATTAAATTCTGAGTAACAAAAATCTTTGAAAACGGAGCATGTTTTTAAATTGTGAAAGAGCTGAGCTAATTTATTAAAATAAAATATTAGAATCTTTCTCGCGTCATTTAATTAATTATATGGATTCATCAATCAATTTCGATTAATTGTAAATTTGAATATTTCAAATAATAACAAATAAAAATTTATAATTTATCTTATGTTTTGAAGAAATTTTCCTTTAATTATATATAAATTTGCTTGAAAGCAAAAATCTTTGGGTTTTATTTTAATTGATTAGCTTTTGGAATTTCTAGAAAAAAAAATCTTGATTTAATAATCTGGTGGGTTAAATTAACTAGTTCATGGTTTTATCAAATTCTTTGTTTTTCTTGGTAAAGTTGTATCATTAAAACTTCCAAAACTTAAAAGCTTTTTTAATGTTATTGTTTGCCAGGGAGAGTTAAAAGGAAATATTAATTCTGTCGTTGTTGTCACTTTTTGGAAGTCATGAGCATTGAATTGGATTTTTATGAGTGTAGTATTTCACACGGTACTTAAAATTAATACATTTTTTCGCATTTTGTTCATTTTTTGGGTTTTACCAGTTACTTCAAAACTCTTTTAAAATATTGAATCATTTTTTATTCATGGTACTTATTCAAAAGTGCTGAATTCATAATTCCAATATATTCTAATGTGCATTTATTTTACAAAACAAAATCATCTCTATTAAACTTTAATTGTCTTCTGATCTTCATAAAAAATGAATTGAAAAACTTACCTTTTTACTAATAAACAAGAAATATATTAAAAAAGTCAATTCCTACTTAAGTCAACTAAGGAAAATTTGATTTTAGTTACTTTTTATTAAATGATTATAATTAATATAAAATTGTATATACATATGACAGAATCGCAATATCAAGTGGCAGTTAATTTGTATTAATTATCATTAAAGTATCGTATAGTCATCTAAAACAATCATGTCTTATATAAAAATTTTCAATTGAATACTTTAAAACGTGAGAAAATTTTTTTTTAAAGTTTTGAGAGAGAGAGACTCAAGTCTCTTAAAATGAAGCCAACATAGCTGCATCTGTAATTCTTTAAATAATTAGTTTCAGTCAATTAATTTTAATTAATTATAATTAAATTATCGTATTGTTACCCAAAACAATAGTGTATAGAAAATTTCAGCTCAAATGAGCTCTTTAAAATGTGAGGAAAAAAAATCTTTAAAATTTTCACACAAGTTGCCAAAATGGTCGCTAAGCCGCCAAAAAGGATGCCAGTGTGGTTGTACCTGTATTTCTTTGAATACTTAGTTTTAATCAATTAGTTTTTATTAATTATAATTAAATTACAATATTGTCATCCAAAATAATCGTGTATATAAAATTTCAGCTCGATTGAGTGCTTTAAATTGTATTTTAATAACGATTGAAGATTTGAACAAGATATATATAGGGAAGTTGTGAACTATATATATAATAGAAGGAATTGAAAAAAAAACATTTTTGTGTAAATAATACTTCAACACCTAGCTTCATTTACTTGATTGTAAGTATAAAGCGTTCGTTTATTGATATGAATGATGATGAAAAAACTTGTTACATAAAACTACAAAATCAAGAATGGTTTTGAAATTTGATTTGTGTTTTACTACTTTTCAAAATAAAGCATATTTTGGTTAAAACTCAGAAAAGAAACAATATTTTTGAAACGTATTGGTTAAGTATAGTAATTTTTTTAAAAAATGGGCTAAAAAATGCCTATAGCATATAAAAGCAACGAGAAAATTTAATTTCTTTCAGAGCCCCTTTATCTCTTTCACTTCAGGGCCTTTTTTTACAAATAGAGAAAGAGGGAGAAGATGGCTTGAATTTAGCTCATGGAGACAAGCAAAAAAGAAGGTTAAATCTTGCTTATTAAAAAAATGTATCCCAAAATAACTGAAGATTGTGTACATAATGAAAATTTATGACTCGTACATTAAATAAGCCTCTTCTATTTTTTTTAACTCTTACCTTATACATCAAATCTAATTATAAAATACCTAGGCAAGTTTTCCCTTAATATCTTAATGCAATCTTAATTTAATTAAAAGTAATGATCCAATTGAGTAAATCACTCAGTAGAAAAAATTTAGCAGACTTAATGCATAAATTTACTTACACATTTTACCGCATAGCATATAGTAAAAATGTTTTTCAATTCCTGCTATTAGTTCACAATCTCTCTCTATATATATCTATGTATGTCTTGTTCAAATTTTTAATAATTAATTAAGTACTTTCTCTATTCATCCATTCAAGTTCAAATACATTTTTCTAAACTTGTAGTGGATAACACTTGATGTTAATACAGTTTTTTTCAAATATTAATTGATTAGTTAAACTTAATTAATGAATAAATAGTGAAAACAAAAATAATAGTCCAACACCATATATAAAAAGGAAAATCGCTCGTTGTGTCCCTGTAGTGCATTGGATTTCTAATCCAAAAGTCGTGTGGGCTCGAATCCCACCCGGGATGCGTAATTTCCGAGAACGTGATTTATTAATGAATAAAAAATAACAAAAATAATAGTCCAACATCAAATATAGAAAAGAAAATGAAAAATGCTTTCTTTTTTTTCCTCTTAATATTGTAATTTTGTCATATGTACATACATATTTATATTAATTGTAATTATTTAATAAAAAGTAACTAAAATAAAATTTTTCTTTGTTGACCCAAACAGGGAGGAATTGACTTAATTTTTTTTATAAATATTATTTTTTTTAAAACTAATTCTTATAAATGAAATTAAGCAATGAAAAGTTTACGTATCGCAACTAAATAGTATTCAATATTTATTTTAATATTATTTATTTATGAATTTGTAAAAGTAAAGCATAATGTCTTTTGTATCTCCTGTCCTCATATTGTAAGTGAATATTGTTTCACAAAAATCACAAAATAACTCCCAACAAGTAAATCCTTTTTTCTGGTATCAATAGAGATATTTTATTTACGAAAAATATAAGGGAATTCAACCATACACTGCTGATTCCGACAGGTCTTTATATTAAGATTGATGTCATCGTTTCTACTTGATTAGTAATTCAGAGAAAGGGTAGTTCTTGTACATCGAAAGTCCTTTTATAGATAGCAGGTTAGAATTAATAATAATAAATAAGTTCAATGTAATTTTTATTGTCTTGATTGCATCCTTTATGATTTTCGTGACTTTCTGATTATTTCGTCATTAGGACAGTTTTTATGTTAACGAACTTTTATACGATTTCAACGTATTAATATTTTTAGGAGCTTTTTTAAGCCCATGAAGACACAAATGTAAAATATGTTGAACTTAGATCTAAATGTAACACAATTACTTTTTTTATATTGAAGTTTTTTGAATCTCTAATTTATATAGAGAAAAAGTATGAGGAGCTATTTTTAATAAAATAACCATTTACATACATATATAAAAGGTTTTGGAATTGATATTATTCAACAGTCTTTTATTCCAATCTTTTTTATAAATACGATGATAAGCAATTTTTAAAAGTTTCAGAATATTGTTTGAATAGTACTTGGATGAAAATACATGATTTTTTCATCTGGTAGGTTTTATTCAAAACGACAATCTTTTTTTAAATATCAATAAAAGGGAAAAATATTATAAGGAAATATTAAGTTTTAAAAAATATTGGTACAGTTTCTTTTTGACTCAGATATTTATAGTACAATTAAAAACCCTAACATATTATACATAAATTCTTTCTGCATTTCTATAATTGTATGTTGCGTTTTGGAAATATATAATTATATTAAAACAAGAAGCGCATGAAGGAACTGCACAAAAGAAAGTAACAAAAAAAAAATTGATACATAAAAACTAACAACGGATTAAAAAAATTGATTGTTTTAAATTCAGAGCAGTAATGAAACTTCTTAAGATGTGTATTACAGTTCAAGAAGATGTTGATTTTTGGACAAAATTAAAAATTTTACTTTGCTTATGTGTGCTTTAGAGATCAATGCCTTAAAAATCAATCACAGAAAAAAAAGCTGCTCTCAAACGGAATCTCATATAAAATTTATTAATCCAATCCTTTCAATAAAGGATTCATCGGCAATATTCACAGGGTAAATATCCGAAGGTCTTCACACCTTCAACAGCAATCAAACACAATAACAGTGTTGAAAAATACACGTAAGTAAAGATTATTCACAAGCACAGCCGAGCTAATCGCTAGTCAAAACAATCCACACTACTCGCTGGCTTAATCAAGACTCTTCGCCGTACCAGCGAGCATCCTTTTTATATGCGCGACAGTAACTTCTAGAAATATAACCGCTCGTGTCATTGAACGTGACACTAGTGGAGAGATGTACTATTTTCTAGAAGATTCCAGAGGATTCCGAACTCGCCAACAAGGTCGCCAATGGCGCCAATTTTGTTGCCAAAAATGATGCCAACTTGGCTCTATCGCCAAGATTTCGCCAAGTTCTCATTCAATCGTCCTTATAACGTAAGGTGCGGCACTGCTTGTGAATAGTACAATTTTAACATGAAATAAATATAACAGAGTAATATAAATGCATTAAGCACTCAAATACAAATTATTTACACTATTAACACAAAATTCGTAACACTGCCCCCTCCTCAAAGACTGCACGTCCCGGGAAGTACAATCTTTGAGAAAGAGGCATCTATTTACAGGCAAACTACTCGCATAATAATCACATATAAAGTAACAAATGTGTTCCACAGCATATACAATACAAATAAATTCAAAGCACATGAAGAGATGTAAACATAAATTCCAATATTAAAATAAAACTAAGGAGTTTGAAAAGATAAATAATTTACATTATTTACAAAATAATTAATGACCATGGTCTGAAATTAAGAATCTTATTCATCTTGGCCAAGATAAGGGGCTAGCCTATTGTAATGTATTACCTTCGGTTTTGAGTGTGGTGATTTCTGTATCCGCGCCACAACGTCATTCAGTCTTTTTAGGACTGTGTAAGGACCTTCCCAGTTGGTCTGCAGCTTCGGAGAGAGTCCTTTGCGACGTTTCGGATTCCATAACCACACTTTGTCGCCTTCGTGGAAGTCGTGTCCGGTTGCTCTTGCGTCGTATCGGGTCTTCATCTTCTCGGAAGCCATGCCGATTCTTTCCCTAGCCAAATGATGCATGTCCTCCATCCATGTCTGGAGTTTCTCGATATACTCCTCAGGCGCCAAGGGTGCATCTGGTGTCCGGCTGAACAGAAGATCTGCGGGCAGACGAAGATCACGTCCAAAGAGCATCTGGGATGGGGGAATAGCCAGTGGTTTCATGAACGGCACACCTGTAGGCAAGCAGGAAAAATGGCAATTTCTTGTCCCAGTCCTGTTGATTACTGGATACCAGGAGAGAGAGGCTGTTCAAAATGGTCCGATTGAACCTCTCTACCATGCCGTCAGACTGAGGATGTAAAGCTGTTGTCCGGGTTTTGTCGATGGCGAATATTTCACACAGTCTCTTGCAAACTGCAGAATCGAAGTTTCTCCCTTGATCGGAGTGTAGTTGTAGAGGGGCCACGAATCGTGAGATCCAGTGTTGAAATAGAGCATATGCAACAGTTGAGGCCTCTTGGTCGGGAATAGGATAGGCTTCAGGCCACTTAGTGAAGTAGTCCATAACAACCAGGATGTTGTTGTTGTCATCTGCCGATCTCGGAAGTGTACCTAGGATGTCAAAAGCTATTCGTTCGAAAGGCGCTCCCACATTATACAGCTGCAGTTTTCCTCTAGTGCGTTTTCTGGGACCTTTGTGTGCAGCACAGGGGTCACATGTGCGACAACTCTTTTCCACGTCACTACGCACATTGTTCCAATAGAAGCGCTCTCGAACTTTTTGTAAGGATTTCATAACACCAAAATGACTTCCAGTTGGACTGTCATGGAGTTCCTTAAGGACTGTTGAAACTCTTGTCTTTTGGAGTATTAATTGCCACCTGAATGTTTTTCCAAGATCAGACTCCCATTTTCGATATAAAACACCATTTCTCAGATGTAGAGAATCTCAAAGAGCCCAGTAACGCTTCGTTGTAGGATGGAAAGGGGCGATGTCTTGCCAGCTGGGCTTTTCGTCAGACGACTCTTTGAATTCTATTATTAGTTTTATTTCAGGATCAGCCAGTTGATCTTTTCGGACGCTCTCATCACCCCATGGGTCCAATGCCGATGTTGATGGTGTTGTAACTTGGCGGACTATTGGACCTATTATGCCACATTTCTTTTCGATTCTCGAGCTGTATTTGCAGCTCTCAGGACATGGTCTTCTCGAAAGGCCGTCTGCATTTCCATGTGCTGATCCTTTTCTGTGGCGAATTTCTACGTCATACTCCTGTAGTCTCTGTATCCACCTAGCTATTTGGTCTTCTGAATTTTTAAAATTCAGCAGCCAGGTCAATGAGGCATGATCTGTTCGCAGCAGGAACCTTCGACCGTAGAGGTAAGGATGAAAGTGCTCCACAGCTTTTACGATAGCGAGCAGTTTCTTCCTGGTCACACAATAATTTCTTTCTGGTTTGGACAGACACTTGTTAAAATAGGCAATGACACGCTCCTGACCATCTATCTCTTGAGACAATACAGCCCCAATACTCTCATGACTTGCATTCGTATCCAGAATAAATTGTTTCCCAATTTCAGGATATGCCAGGATTGGAGCAGATGTTAGTGCGTCCTTAAGCTTGTTAAAGGCGTTGTTACAATCAACCGTCCAAATGAATTTCTGTTTTGCCTCGGTCAGCTTATGGAGTGGTCTGGCAATCGTTGAGAAATTTTTCACGAATTTCCGGTAATACGTGCATAAGCCCAAGAAACTCCGGAGCTGGTGAACATCCATCGAACAGTTCCAGTCTTCTTTCACAGCCGAGATCTTATCCGGGTCTGTTCGTACACCTTCTGCCGAAATGATGTATCCGAGATAGGTAACTTCACGCCGGAATAGGTGGCACTTGGATGGACTTAATTTTAGGTTAGCTTCTTTCTGCTTTTGTAGCACACACCTGATATATTTCAGATGTTCTTCGAAGGAGCGCCCCACGATGATAATGTCATCGAGATAAACTAGGCAGGCCTCGTACGAAAGTCCTCCGAGGATTGTTTCCATAAGGCGCTCGAAAATTGCAGGTGCATTGCACAAGCCAAAAGGCATAAACTTAAATTGCCACTGTCCTTGCCCAGTGGTGAAGGCAGTTTTCTCTTCATCGTCAGGGTGGAATTCTACCTGCCAATACCCGCTTTTGAGATCTTGGGTAGAAAACCAGGTATTGCCGGCAAGTGTGTCCAGCGTGTCATCTATCCTTGGCAGAGGATAGCTGTCCTTCTTGGTGACGTCATTCAACCGATGATAGTCCACACAGAATCTGGTTGAGCCATCTTTCTTCCTGACCAAGACGATGGGAGATGCCCAAGGACTTGACGATGGCTCAATAACATCATTATTTTTCATGTCCTTAATGAGTTTTTAGACTTCCTCCTGTTTAGCGAATGGTAGTTGTCGGGGGTGCTGCTTAATAGGAGGATGCTCTCCCGTATCGATTCGGTGTCTCGTTAGTCTTGTTCTTCCAAAGTCCTCAGATGTTCTTGAAAATACGCTTTGGAATTCTGTAATCAGCTCTCCTGTAGCGCATCTCTGTTTCTTGTCTAAGTCAATGTTTTGTAGTAAATTCTTCACTAGATCCTCTGAAGAAAGGTCTTGGATATTGCACTTCTGGTCTACACAAGTGACAGGAGCACTAACTGCTATTACCTCTCCTTCCTGGATAGTCCTCGTCCTATCACTGATGTTAGCAATTCTCACTGGGATGACTGAATTCGAGAGGTCTACTACCGACGAGCTATCAGTACTCCTGCTTTTAAACTGCCTGGGTCAGGATAATCAATTGCGCCAAATCGGAATTTTCTATTTTCTGCTACTAAACCGGGTATTATATATTCAGTTCTTGGCGATAATGAGAGTTTGGTTTTTACTATAATTTTCTGGTTGGATTTAAATTGAGTTTGTAAGCCAAAAAGAGTGATGTCTTTAAATTTTGAATGCATATTGCTATTTTCAAAGTCCAATTTAAAGTTATTGTTATTCACAGAAAATCCAGTCCAAGAATACAGGGATCGGTGATATCTGCTATATATGCCGTATGGTGATAGCCTATATTTCCAAACCTTAGAGGGACGTTAGCTTTCCCATGAACCTCAATCTTGTCACCCATCACTGTTTGCAAGGAAACGCAGGGCGGCGTCCAGATAGTACTAACTTGTGAGTTTTGAGCCAAATCTTTTCTAATTATAGACACATTGGCTCCAGTATCAACAACCATACGGCACGAGATGTTATTAATTTGTCCTATTACGTAAAGTCTCTTGTCGCCACCATTTACTGCCGTAATCTGAAGAATTTTGTGATGGGGCTTTTCATTATCTGGCAACCTCCGCCCCGCGAGATGGCCATATATTAGTTTTCCTGTTTGGAAGAAGAGACAGTGTTCTCTTCCTTCCTTGCTCTAGGACAGTTTCTTCTCAGATGTCCCGTTCCACCACATCCCCAGCACTTGAAGTTGCGTTTCTCTTGGTTAGAAATTCCAGCCTTTATGGTTTTCATTTCCTCTTTCAATTTATCCATCTCTTTTATCAATCGAGATTCACGCGGCTCGTCTGCAGTCACCCTAGCTCCTCGGATAGATTGGTGGTCTCCAATTTCAGGGCATATAACAGGGCAGTTTTAAGATCTTGCACATCTGCCATTCTCACTGCCTTCTGTATTTCCCCATCCTTCAGACCGTCTACGAAGTACTGTAAGGAGATTGCTTCTCGCACAGTTGCTGGGTGGTCGGAGAAAGCCAAGTTGGTGAGCCTTTCTACTTTGGAGGCATACTCCTGCAAGCTTTCTACGATTTTCTGGAGTCTTGAGTTTCATCTGCAGACGTGTGTAGTCCTTGGAGTATTTTTGGCTGAACCGAAGATCGAGAGTATTATACAGGTTCAAATTCAGTTGCTCTGTGTCGGGAAGAGTCTGCAGTATTTTGGCGGCTTCTCCTCTAAGATATGCTGCTAGCTGACAAGCTTTGACTCTTTCAGTCCATCCATTGGCTACTGAAATCATTGAAAATTGTGTTTTGTGTACTTCCCAGTTCGTTTTTCCGTCATAGGTCGACAGTTTCACTGACACTGTTGAGGCCGTCACATGCACCGGAGAGGTTGACACAGGTACTGGAGAGGAAAGGCAAAAAGTTGTTTTCGTTCTTATTCGCACAAACTAGAAGCTTCCTTTCGAGATCTTCTACTCGCTGTTATATAAGGCTAAAATTTTCAGCCACTCCTTCAATTCTTTCCTCAACTTGCTCTTTAATTCTTTCTTCAACTACTGCAATCTTTTCTTCAACTACAGCAATCTTTTCTTCAACTTTCAATGTTATTTTCTCTTCTACACTGTTGATTTTTTCTTCAACAGTGTTGATTTTCTTTTCTAAAGAATTCTTCAAATCTTCTTGACCTTTCTTGGTCTCTTCTTGGCCTTTATCCATTCTCTCCTTTAACTCATTCTTAGTATCGTCCAGACCTTTTTGCATTTCTTGTTTTAACTCATTCTTAGTTTCTTCTTGACTTTTCTGCATATCTTCCAGACTTTTCTGCATTTCTTGTTGGCCTTTCTCCATTCTCTTCTTGGCCACTTTTCAAGACATTGATGCCTTCCAACAGAGCCTTCAGTTGCTCATCCATCGCTCTTGTTATTGGCATAAAATCCCACTTCTGACACCAAACTGTTACGTAGATCCGGGTTTCGTGGATTTTATGCAAAAACAATCACAAAGAAAAAATAATCAATTCTTTAAGAGCGATTCGAATTTATTATCGAAAATCCAATCCTTTCAATACAGGATTCATCGGCAATATTCACAGGGTAAATATCCGAAGGTCTTCATACCTTCAACAGCAATCAAACACAATAACAGTGTTGAAAAATACACGTAAGTAAAGATTATTCACAAGCACAGCCGAGCTAATCGCTACTCAAAACAATCCTCACTACTCGCTGGTTTAATCAAGACTCTTCGCCGTACCGGCGAGCATCCTTTTTATATGCGCGACAGAAACTTCTAGAAATAAAGAGTGTTTTTTTCCAGGTATAGAAGTTTAAGTTGGCATTACTTTCCAAGATGGCAATCTATTTAACAGCTGTCAAGAGATTTACCCTCAGTTTGGTTTGGCAATTCATCAAAACGATCATCAAGCAAGGCGTAGATTCGTCGAATGTGCCCAAAACGAGATTGCCGTTGTTCCCGATTTTCATAAGCGAATTTTGTTTAGCGATGAAGCGCACTTCTGGTTGAATGGCTACATCAACAAACAAAACTGCCGCATTTGGAGTGAAGCTAATCCACAAGTGTATGTCGAAACACCGTTACATCCAGAAAAACTGACTGTTTGGTGCGCTTTATGGGCTGGTGGAATCATTGGTCCGTACTTCTTCAAAAACGATGAAGGTCACAACGTTACAGTCAATGGTGATCGGTATAGAGCCATGATTACTAACTTTTTCATTCCTGAATTGAACAATCATTAAGTCCAGGAGCTGTGGTTCCAACAAGACGGCGCAACATGTCACACAGCTCGTGCTACAATCGATTTAAAGAAATACACGTTTGGTGACCGCCTAATTTCACGCCTGTGAATTGGCCTCCAAGATCTTGTGATTTAACACTGCTAGACTATTTTCTGTGGGGCTATATAAAGTCATTGGTCTATGCGGATACGCCACAAACGCTTGACCATTTGGAAGACAACATTCGCCGTGTTATTGCCGATATACGGCCACAAATGTTGGAAAAAGTCATCGAAAATTGGACGTCCAGATTGGACTACATCCGAGCCAGCCGTGGCAGTCCTATGCAGAAATCATATTTAAAATGTAATGCTACAAGATTATCTTTCGAATAAAAAAAATTCATGTCAATCGAATAAATACAACGTTGTTTTATTGCAATTTAAAGTTCTATACCTCTAAAAAAAACACCCTTTATAACCGCTCGTGTCATTGAACGTGACACTAGTGGAGAGATGTACTACTTTCTAGAAGATTCCAGAGTGTTCCGAACTCGCCAACAAGGTCGCCAATGACGCCAAAGTCGCCAAATTAACCGCCTACTTGGTTGCCAAAAATGATGCCAACTTTGCTCTATCGCCAAGTTCTCATTCAATCGCCATTATAACGTAAGGTGCGGCACTGTTTGTGAATAGTACAATTTTAACATGAAATAAATATAACATAGAGTAATATAAATGCATTAAGCACTCAAATACAAATTATTTACACTATTAACACCAAATTCGTAACACTATGTACTTCATACTATGCACTGCATCAATTCCAGGAACTTTTTGGTCAAAAAATTTTTACTTGACTTTCTATTTTTTATAAATTTATTGTAATCATACGCGGAAAAATCAGCACATAAACCTATCCTATTTTATTCTATTCTATATTTTTTCTATTCGTATCCTATCCTATTCTATTCTATATCTATCTTATTCTATCCTATTCTACTCTATTCTAATATTCCCCAAGATCAGATTGATAATTTGATACTCAGCATGCCTAGGCGTTGTAAGGCCTGTATTGCATCGTCCGGGAGACATACACCGTATTAATCATCATACTGACCATGTTGTACTGTTTTTTGTAAATAGGTTCTTCTTTGAAATTTGCTCCAGGGAGTAAAAATCGCAATTTTTATTAATTATGTCAAACATGTAGCATCTTTTTTGCTCTTTACCTTTTGTTTAATAAATAGACTTTACAAATAAGTCAAATTTGTTTTGCTTCTGTCTTTTTCTTTGCCTGAACTTCATTATCCTTAATTTATGGACATGAGTGTATATCCATTTTATCCTATCCTGTTTTATCATATCCTATATCTATCCTATCCTGCATCTTTCCTACCCTACCTTATCCTATCATGTATCCTATCCTATCATATATATATCTATCCTATCCTAAATATACCCTATCCTAAATATATCCTATCCTAAATATATCCTATCTCATATATATATATATATATATATATATATATCCTATCCTGCTATACCTATCCTATGCGCTGTATGTATGATGATATCAGCTGAGAAAGTATTACTAAAAAAATATTTAAATTAATAAGGTAGTGTAACGAAGGGTTAAGCAACAGAGTTTCAAGATTAAAAACTCCCAGCAATTTTCATCTCAGCGGACTTTCTTTTTCGCTCATGTCAAGCAAATTTATGAAGACAGCAGGCAATTCCTTTGGCCGAGCGACTCTGACAAATGACCTGCCTCGGCCAAATGGACGCCCTGAAAACAATCTATCTAAAATGGTTCAGGGTCGGGGGAAAAAGCGAGGCGATGTATTAATACATGGAAAACAATCTTATTCTGTTGTTGTTGGGGAACATAAAAGCATGTTGCATCGCTTTTCATTCATAAATCTCAAATATCTAATTCCAAAACTCTTTTTCTCATTCAATTCGTTTGATGCAACCTCCGGAGTGTTTTTTTTTTTTTTTTTTTTAGTTTCTTGAAATCATTTCTGTGAGCTGAAATGTCTTAAAAGATCAGGTATGTATTACATCATACGAGTCATTAGAAAATTGTACTAAAGTATTCTTTGGGCTTTTAGGATTCACTAGAGTTTCTTTTTCAAAGAGCATTCTGAGATAAATAAAGATATATTTTCTGCTCTTTAAATAATTTGTTTTCATTACAAATAAGTACATATGTCCGATTAATGTTATGGACTGTAAACACTTTTAAATTTTAATAAGGTAAAAAGTATATAACTTATTTTACTTTATTGAAGATTTAAAAAATTTGATAATTAAAATTAATTCTCACTCAAATTAGATAACAAGCTGATAGAAATGATAAAAGGGTTAAAAAGTTTGTTTAGTAAACTCAGTTTTTCCTCTTTCAATGCTCTTAATACATCTTTCTCTCATTGATATCAGAAACTCAATTTCATGTTTATAAATTCTTAAAATGGATGAGAAACTTAGGTATATTATTAAAAATAAAAAATTGGGGGGAACCGAAAATATATTAATGATCGATTTTCATTTAACTACAAACTAACTTTTCTTATAAGAAGTTTGAAACTGTTTCCTCCTAATAAAGTATTAAATTTTATGAAAAGAAAATTAATTCTGAAATATAGTCCAATATATATATATATATATATATATATATATATATATTACACTGTAACCCCCCGTTGTTTAGACTCCTCGCATATTAACAGTAGAAAGACTGTCGTGCCCTCTAGCGGATAGAACAATCTTCAGTAATGGACAAGTTTCGGAACTGTAAGGACGTACGAGCATGCTTATAATTTGCCCTTATAATTTGGCGCCCCACGTTTGGCGCCAATTTATAAGGGGTGTGATCCAATGCAATAAAGTGACACGCGGGGAAAGGGCTCTTTACGAAGTCCACAAGTTAATTAAAACACGTTTATTAGACAAAACAAACATTTACATACATAACTAGAGAACTAGCATTTAGCATAGAACTGAAAGGGATCGGAGCGCATGCTCGTATGTCCTTAAAGTTCCGAAACTTGGCCATTATTGAAGATTGTTCTGTCCGCTAGAGGGCGTGACAGTCTCTCTACTGTTAACATGGGAGGAGTCTAAACAACGGGGGGTTACAACACTGATTTTTGGATTCAATATGCGCAGATATTAAATTACTTAGAATCTTATATATTTCCGAAAGAACACAAAATTTTAATTTATTTCACTCTAATTAGCAATTATTTAAGTAGACTGATTATTAACTGAAGGAAATCACTGAAGTTGAGAACCATGGTTTTTTTTCAGTTAAATTTTTCTATTAATTAAGTTCTAAGTTGTAATGAAATATATATAACATTGTTTCAACTAACAATACGAAATAATAAATTTTAATTATTGAGATAAATTCCTTTATTTACAAAGGGAAAACTCTCAGACAAATAGTAGATACTTTCAGAACTTTCCCAGAATATATTAAATGAGTTATAATTCATCTATACATTTCAGATTTTTAACTATCAATAACACTTCAACAATAAGAATTATTATTGGTATTTGATACTATTTTTTCCTGCAGGTATATTTTTATATCCTGTTTTTAAAACTGATTTAATACTTTGATCTTGAGAGTTCAATTTTTTTTAACTCTACCAACTGAATAATTTGAATTTGTTGTCTACAAATTCTGCTTTATTAAGTTTTACATTCTTTCCCCTAGTTCACTACGCTTTAAAAAAAAACACGCATTTTTTCTCACACAACTTCTACATTTGTTTTTTGGCATCTTCCACACTTTTTCAATCTATTCTGTATAATATTTATATTCTTTGGAAATGAAGTTCTAATTTGTTTTTGCGATATATTTTTTGTTTAAAAAAACTGAAAGAATAATTTGTCAAATAACTATTATTCTTTAATTAGTCATGATGAAATAATTTGTAAAGTTTTTTTTTAATTTTTTATTTTCTTAAAATCTTGCTTGGGAAAATCTAGTTGATAGGCATTTATTTCCTAGTTTATTGAACACATCACTCTATGTGATTTGCTTATCTTTTTTTAAAAACTGCAATCATCAAAAAAGTTTTGACCACTTTTTCCTCTAAAAATTTCGACTCCGATATAACTTTCTCATACAGTTTTAAAATGCACTTACGCTTGTTTTCGAAATAAATTGTAATGATTTTTTTAAAATATAGGATCGAATTTTGTGTTAGTAAAAATGTTATGTATCACTACTTTATAAGAATTAAATATTTTCCTTTAAAAAAAATGTGCAAATTAATTCTTTTTATAGTATTTTTTTTTTTAAAAAAAAGATGTTGTTTTTTAGATGTTACTAATTTTGGATAAGAGCCATCCATCATCAATATTTTCTATGTTTTTGTTCATCAATCAACGTTACACTATCACAAATAAATAAAGAAAATATTTAAGTATATAATCTCTATAAAACTTTAACCTAAATCAAAGTATGGAATATTTATGCTTAATATTAATTCTACAATTTTAATGGTATGCAGCAATTACTTGATATGATTTTAAAAGACACAAAAATTTCACTATCTCCCGATTTGACGAGATAATTCATCAAAATTTCTCATAGAAAACTACTACAAAATAAACCATCATATTTGTGCTAATTCATATTTGTATTAAAAAAATTACGTTTTAAATATTTATTCTTATGTTCCCTTTTCCCTCAGTTTAATAAAATATCTAAATCGTTTCTTCATAAATTTAAAACTACCTTTTTTTTGCAGGTCAGAGCCCGGCAAATCCTCCAAAGCTCCATCCTCTACCTCTTTGCCTCGTATTACTCGTTCCCAGTATAACATTCGGTGCCCCAATGCTGGATCAGATGCCGACTCGATTTCCCGCATCTCCCTCTACCTGGAGGAGCGACGACTCATGCTCAATGCCGCAAGGGAGGGTCAGCTGGTTGACCTCACCCCCGAGGAACCACCCGTTCCCAGAAGAGTCGAATTCTATCGCAGGAGAAGCCCCTCGCCCAAACCTAAAAATGACCCTTACGGAAGAAGACTACCTCTCACTCCTCAAGGTTTGTCCTGTGGTATTATTGCCATCCGTTTTTTGAAAGTAGGGAGGCCGCGGTTGCTTAATGTTCATGGTCACGAACTTGTGGCCGACGTTGTTGAGTCACGGGCTCAAATCCTGATGCCACTGAATACTCGCTTCGTAGATGCTAGTTAAAATCATAAATTTTAAGTTGATACATGGGAGGACTTTGAGCCTCACGTTGGTATGGTGGGGAAGTTAGGAGAATGTGGCGCCACAATACGTCCTCGTCGCTTAACCGCAGTTCAAAATAATGAGGTCTGTCACCAATAATGTGAATTAATTGTCAATTTCTAATGCGACATGTTACTAATCACTCCCTCGCACTTTGCAAGTATGAAAATTATTAGCTGCATACAGAGCATATATAATATAGTCTATTGATCTGCATTGTACTTATATAAACTATGAATATATTTTTAATAATTATAACCTGCATTTTTCTACAGTTCAAAAATAAAAGTTTTCAGCCATCTTTTCAGTGTTATTCGAAATTCATAATCAGTTTTCATAGAATCATGTATCCTCCAACTCATGTAGTAGCTAAAATGTTAGGAACAATTAAAAAGAACTCGGAAGTAATTTCTGAAATTCTTTATGGAATTATTTACGATTAATTCCCTCCCCCTAAAAAAAGATTATTTATATTCAGAAAAGAATATATGTTTTAAATTATCAGTAAATATAATCCTAGAATTGATTTCCTATAATCCTATCAAAAAAATTGATTAGCAACTGTATTTGAACATAACTTTAAATTTTAAACTAGAGTTTTGTTGAACATTCAGCAAATTTATACTTAATTGTTCGAACATCGTATAATTCCGTGTATAAGCCGAGAACTTTTGGAACTTTTCCAAAATTTAAGTAAGGGGGTAGATTTTTATACCAGTCAGTTTAACTAAAAAATATATATATTTTAAAAGAGACATTTTTTTCCATTAGCCATTCATGAGTTTTAATATTTTAACTTATGGATTGTTTTCAATGGAACTTTTGTTCTAAAAGAAAGAAAAAAAAGGCACACACATCCTTCCGAATTTAAGAATAGTTCGCAAATTCACATTCACTCATAGGGTTGTCTGAACATAATGATAATTATGTGGTGAATTTTTCCTCCAGGGCATAAATCATAGGTTGACGATCACGTGTCGTATATGAATTTTTGATCTCTCTCATTTTCCGGGCAAAAATAAAAATAGCAATGGAAAAAAATGTATCAGCTGCAGATAGGGTTACAAGAAATAAAGCTGTTGGTGGCTGACATTTTATTTTACAGCTATTTGAATGGAAAGTACTTCTCCCCTTTTACTCGCTTGACAGCATTTTCACCTTGAGGGAGACATGTTTGAGAAGTACAGGATTTTTTCAATTCGGCTTATATATAAGTTTCGCATTTTGAGGATCAAAAATGCAACCTCGGCTTATATTCTGAAATATACGTCAACTAAGAGTTTTGTTTATTCGTTTTCTGAGTTAATATTTTCATCATAATAAAAATCAATAACATAATTATTTATGTAAAACTATTTCTAAATAACAGTTTAAATAATTAAGAACTACAATTTTTTAAATTAATATTCCAATATCAAACAGAAACTGGTAACACCAAGAGATATTTACAAATTTGTTATTAAGTCGCTTTCAAGAGGAAAAATTATCTCTTACTCCCTCTTTTTATAATAACAAAATGAAGAAATATGTCAAAGTTGAACCGCAACTGAAGTGTTATTTTCTGCACAGTAGTTTAATATGTATTTAGAGTATTTTTAACATACATTTCTAAAAACTATTTTGATAATCTGACTCAGTTTTATCTTTTGTTTTTCCAGAATCCTTGGCCTACTACGGTTCGCGATTGAACAAGTACGAGCGCGCGGAAGTAGCCCAGTATCCCCAGGTATGGTACCTGGGGCTTGATGCCAGCAAAATCGATGGGGAGCTGAGGGGGGCCCAGAATTGTGGATACGATGATGATAACGGCTCTTATATTAAAGTAACTTGTTTTCTTTCCTATTAAAAATATGATTTATATGTTTTAAAGTTACACAGAGACCCTTTTTCAAAAACATTTTTTGGAGACAATAAAAGTAAAATTAATTAATGTTTTTTTAATCCAGAATATATTATAAAGATGATTCTGAGAGTTAAAAGGCAGTTTGACGAGCGATTGCTTTACAATTTTAAAAAATTTAGGAATTTTAAGTGTTTTTAAACTTTTATAAAATGCTCATGTTTTAAAATTTTTTTAACCATTTTAAGTTATTTATGTTTCTTATATTATTGTGAACAAAAGTTAGTATGGATTTGAAAATCTATTCCCTTGTTGATTTTTAATAATTACTTATTTAGAAAAATCTAGAAAAAAACGCGAAATTTTTAAAAATATTAACTTTAGCATTTTTTAAAAAAATAACTAGAGATCTCAGCCATAAATCCATACTAACTTTTATAGATCATACGTTTGGGAGTATATACAAAAATTTTCATGGCTCTATGATGAACAGAAAAAAAAGCCTTAGGGATTAGAAAACACTTATACCTTCAAAACTGAAAGTCAGAAAAACGCATTTAAAACCTTTGTAAAGGCATAAAACAAGTACTTATAATACTCGTAAAGCTCTAATTTTTAATGTGTTATTTTCCAGTGTATGTTTTCATTAAAACACTCTTTTAATTAAATATGACTGAAAATAATTTTTTTATTTCAAAATATAAATTTGCATAATACTGATAATATTTTTACTTGGACCAATAATTCAGTCTAATCTTAACAAAATATTTTCACAAAACTTTTGAAGCACAAAATATGTATATACAAAATAATAATGATGCTAACTTAAGCAAAAAATAGCCAGATTTGACCATAAAAATTTTTTCCAGCTTTAAATTGGACAGTTTAGGAAGTTTTAGCTCTTTTTGTAAGACTTTAAAACACTAAAATATAGTACTACAATATGTTTAGTATAATGTAGTTTGGTACACCAAGAAAACATTCAGTTTTATCTGCAATATTTGAATTCAGAATACTTGTATTTCAAAGTCTAATTGCAGTTTCAGCTGAGGACTGACTTTTAGATACATCATTTTCAGTAGCATTCCATCTCTTCGAAGTATTGTTTCTCACAACCTGAGAATGTTTTGGCGTGGCATTTTCTCAATAGGAAAAAATTAGAAAAAGCTTCTAAGTTATAAAAACTATTTTTAAAGTAAAAAATGGCCATGAAATTAATCTTAAATAATTAATTATAAGAACTCAACAAATTCAAAACATAATCAAACAGAAATGATTTCAGTAATGAAAATCGGAATTAATAAATATTTCACACTAAAAGAGTTGATTGTGCTCAAAAATATTTTTAATTAATTCATTTTAAGAGTGGAAAAATACTTTAAAATGAAAACGAAACCAAAATCATAGCTCAGAAAACTTCAAATATCTTAAAACCTAATTTGTTAACGTATCTGAAATTTGGTAGCAAGCTTTTCAATGGTATAAGCTACAAAAAATACAAAAAAAAATCGGTAAATATGAAATTTTTGTATGGTAGTGTGTTGTAGCTTTAATGCAAGAAATACGAAAAAAAAAGTTTTAAAAATATTTGAAATCTGTATGAAAAATGTTGCCAATACTTCCAATTTGTAAAAAAGGATAAAAGTGAATACATGGACTTAAAAGGACATCTGGGCATTTGACATTTTGAGAAATATATTTTGATCATTAATAAAAAAAATTTCGAATGAATGAAATATAGCAATATCTTTTTCTTACGATTTGTTTTGAGAAACTTATTCTTCTAGTTAAGTACATTAAGTTCATTATGAAATGAGGTCAACAATTTTCTTTTTATTGCTAGCTATCGTAATTTATTAAAGTTTTCTGATTTATTCAAGAATTTGAAGAGAAAGATACCGATATCTGTAAAGAAAAGGCTTACATAGGGTGGTAAATTTATACATTAAAAGTCCGTGCTTAAGGATAAACTAAAACTAAAGGGTTAGAATACCTATGAAAATAATTTTCCTCCCGGCATATTTATATTAAAAGTTCTTAAGAAAAAGTACAATTTTAAAGCAACATAATAAAACTCTCTATTGTTACTCTGAATTAAAATACTGGTAACAGGAATGAACACCACCCAAATTTTTCATTTTATATCTAAAAAACTTATATATAGATTTATTGATGAAAGTGTAATGAGCCAAAGCTATATTTTTTGAGTTTCAATCTTTTAAGCACTCCCATAAGACTTTTGAAATGTGAATATATCTACAAATCTATGAATCAGAAAGATACTAATTAGTATGCAATGATTTAGTTCTCTGAAGCTTTCTTTAAAATGAAATTTTAGTAGAATTTTATAAAATTTATTCAGAGATTACTTCATCAATTTTTAGGTTCTCCATGACCACATAGCTTACAGATACGAAATTTTAGAGGTGATAGGCAAAGGTTCTTTCGGACAAGTAATTCGTGCACTCGACCACAGGACAGACACACAGGTTGCTTTGAAAATAATTCGAAATAAAAAAAGGTACACGGTTTTTACAATTCTTTTTATCACTTCCACATCACGAAGCTTATACAAAAAAAATTAAAAACACAAAGAAATATTTTATTATATTTCCAGGTTTCACCAACAAGCTTTGGTAGAAGTGAAGATCCTGGAGCAGGTGACGAAGAAGGACAGAGATGGTTTCTTCAATACCATTCACATGCTGGATCACTTTTACTTCAGGAATCACCTATGCATCACTTTCGAACTCATGGGGTGAGTTTCTTTCTTTATGTGCTGTTGTTGTTGCTTATCTCCATGTCTAGCCAAGCTAGACTAAGTCCATGATCTCATTCATTCTCAAAAAGTCCAATACCAATAGAGGGTCTTCATAAAAATCTTGTTTCGCGAGTCCCAGACTGTCAAGAATGTGTTTTGGAGATGCCTGGCTGGCAGAACACCCTTACACAAGTTGGAAAAACTTTGTTTCCATCCCTAAAAATCAAAATGTGAAGGTGGCCACTTCAGAAACGAGTCAGAATAGTTTGTTCCTGCCTGCTGCATTGAAGGAAAATAGAGCCACCAGTTTCGTTTAGCCTCATACCATTGATGAGCAGGAGGGACAGTTGATTGTTTGTTGTTGA
>BMAU01001337.1:600000-752500 GCA_019973935.1 Trichonephila clavipes
CAAATACATAAGAGATGAGTCATAACTAACTGTACCAGTAACTTAGAAGCTCAAACAGATGTTCAGCAAATATATTCTGCTGCCTACAGCTTTATGTACAGTATTTCATAACTGTGATGAATTTTTTATCTTCCTAAATTTTTTCGATTCTGGGTCTGGGTTTTGTTTTTTCTCTGAAAGAGTAGTATTTTAGTTTTAATAAGAAACGTAATAAAAAAACTTATCATGGGATTACAGCAAATCAAATAAAAGTTTTTTTTATTTGGTTATAGGATCAAAGATAACTAAGTAGGTATTGATGAAGTTTTATTTTTGATGACGTTATTTCGCCCGATGATATATATAAATTATATCAGAGTAAAAGTGCATTTTTTATTATGTCTGAAAGTATTTTGTTTTTATTCATTCCAATAAATGAATTTTTTTAAAATCTTTTATTTTCGATATGCTCGCGCCCCCTCGTAGAGTTAACGCCCCCCCAGTTTGAGAAACACTGGATTATGAAATTCTCTGGATCTGCTTTCATTCCTTCCACACTCTTAGGTAGGCGAGACAGTGAGGGATAAACTTCGGGGAAAAGTTTCTCACAGGTTTAGTGATGAATTTAAAGTTTACAAAAAGATCAATTCGCATTTCTACGCTTGCAGTCTCAATCTCAAAAGGCTAACCTTGTCTCATATGGCGCTAATGGAGAAAAATACCATAACTGACATGTGTTTTAGTAAGTAGATAGATGCAAAGTTATAGAAAATATAATTGTAAGATGATAAAGTATAAGAGAGTAGAGAAAGATATAGAATGAAGAAATTAAAAACAATGCAAATAATCAATTTATTCAAAATATCTTATGTAAATAACGTTTCACCAAGAGGAAGCATTAAGCTTCTTCTTGAAAATCCATTAATTTAAATTGAAGAAATTATAGATAAAATTTCAAATTTGAAAAAAGACATATTTATAATTACACGATAACGTTGCAGCTTCAAAACCTGGAAAATATCACCTCTGTATATATATATATATATATATATATATATATATATATATATATATATATATATATATATATATATACTATTTTGGGAAATTGGTTTTATAAAACAATCAAGAAACGAAGCAACAAAAAGTTCATTGTTGAAAACAATAAATTTTTTCTTTCAATTTTTGCTACAATTATACTCGAAAGGAGTTACAGTCTAACAATTTATAAAAAGAAAACAATGAAAGTGCCGTTGTTCAGTATTGAAGATTTTTTTGCGAGTAAAGCGGCTTTTTGAAACTTGAGCAATTTGAGAATTTTTCAAGATATTTATATCATACGACAAATATGGATATTACGTTCATACTTGAAGTAAGTCTGTTCTTACTTTCGTGCGCCTTGTTTATGTTTATACAAAACGGTCAACTTTCTTTTGTCGGGATTATCGTTTGCGCCTCCTTTATTGAATTCGTAAAATGCTATTTCTCACGTAAAGTAGCTAACTACACACAATTACAAAATGAAAATCAGAATATGGATGGTAAACTAAATGTTGAGAAAAAGAAAATTCCGCTCGTAGATTCTTTGGTGTTTTATAAGATGTGCCAAGCCATCGAGATCAATATTGAGTTGGTTCCAATTGAGAAAAGACACGTCTGGATTCGAGAGCAGAAATACGTAACTAATACTAAATCTGGAGAACTTTATCGCACTCAAATGGTTTCTATAGTGTGATCTTACATGATACACAAAATCTGCATGTCCCTTGGCTTAGAATCAGATTTTGATCCTTTGGTGGAGCCGACTTTCTTCGTCAACTAACAAAAAACAAACGCAAATCGCAAGAATTTGTTCCTCGTGGGAATTCTATCTCAGTATTTAAAATTTGCCAAGGGTTAGGAATCAAAGCCATGCTTGATCCACCTCAGGAGATTTAATATAATGAACAATTTCTAGGTTATCAATGAATATTAAGTAAAATACCTTACTTTTTCTTTATTTATAGTGAAAGACAAAATTCTCCGTTGCTATTTGTACAATAAAAGGAAAAGAGGTTTTGAAAAAAAATACGTATGAAGATATTTTCTCAACTAGACGAATTTTATTAGTTATAAACAAAACAAAAGGCTGAGAAATTTCCAATATTAATTATTAGAAGATTCCATTTCTCTTGTTATGCTCGCTAATTTACTTACTACGAATACAAATGCCATTTAACCCGCGGTAACTTGCGCCTGTTTTTGTTACCGTCGTTACTTGAGGGGTGTTGAGAACACCCCAAACTTTTAACAGGTGTATTAAATTATGAAAATAAAATTAAGTCATTATATGATACACAGATTTACAAAGTACAAAATGCTTTTTGTATTATACAAATAAAATTATTAAATTTATTGCTTACAAATGAGACTAACATTAATTTAAACTAAGCATACAAAATTTTCATTTTAAAACACATAATTTTAAATTTTTTCGTAAACTGGTAAAACGTATACACAATTAGTAAATATACTTTATAATTAATGAGATAATGATAGTAGAAAATAGAAAAATAATATTTTAATCATTTTCCAAACATTCAGAGCAGACTGTATAGCAATGCTCTACTTCTCGCGGGAGTTCTCAGCTCCCAGATAAACTTTTGGAGGTCATCACATTCCAACAGTTCGAGAAAGAGGGATTGCATTAGGCCTGAAGGTTCAATGACCTAAAATGGGCAGCTACAGAAAAAATCGTGTGGTTCTGCGTATTCTTTTTAGAATCATGGGAGGATTTTCTTGTTGCTCGGGTGTACAGAACACCCAGCGAGAGTAATCGCGGGTTAAAAGAAATTTCCCCAAAATCAATCAGACATAAATGTATCATCATATGGTTGTATCAATTTTTAATAGATAACCGGCTAATTGCATTCTTGAAAATGGTTTTATTATAAAAAAGTTCATGGTTTATATAAATGCAGTGAATGCAATTATGGACTCATTTCCTCCAGGAGTGAAGCAAGGTTCATCTTTAATAAAAATGATTCTTTTGTATTCTTATTGAGAGTAAAATTCAAAAAGGCAGACTATTTTAATCCAAAAATATTTTAGGCTTGGTTAGATTACCAAATCTTTCAGCCTAGAAAAATTTGTATCAATATCAGCTATTCAGCAATGGAGCACCTCAAATTGTATACATTTACACCAAATCTTAATTTTTATTGCCGTTTGGGCATAAAATAGCATGTAGATTGAAAGCTGCTATTCCGAATTTATGCATACACAGAAAGTTTTGGTTATTATGAATCGTCAAAGCTGTACAAAAAAGAATTCAAGCCAAGAGATCTTACATGCAATTATACAATGTTTTTAAGAAAGTTTAAAAACGAAGCAGAAATCATGATTCCTTGCGTCCTGAGAAAGTAATATGGAACTTTAACTTGTTAAGAAGTCTTCAGCTTTTTGATGTCTTTTAATCATCAATTCATGAATAAGAAAAAAATGAAGTGTATCAGCAAGCATAATATTATCAGAATCTATAGAAAAATTGTTTTTGTTATGTCTCAGATTTTTAAAGGTCTTTATTTCATAAAATTAAATGTCTTGCTAGATTGCTGAATCTTTCAGCTTAAAAGATTTTTATCAACATCCGCTGTTCACAATAGAGCAATTTAATTTGAATACATTTGCGTTATAGCTTTTTCTTAAATAATTTGCCTCTTGTATAAAAAATAGCACGTAGATTTAAAGCTGTAGCTCCAAATTTATGTATACAGCAAAAACAGGATTCATAGATAATATTCCGAACAGCCAAAACTGAACAAAAATAATTAAAGCCAATAACATAAGGGCGGAAATCTTAAATCCAATTACACAATTTTTGCAATAAAGTTTAAAAACGAAGAATTCATGATTGCTTGCGTCCTGAGTCCAGCTGTTCACAATTTTTGGCTTTTTGATGTCTTTTAATTGTCAATTTATTAATAAAAAAGGATGAAGCATATCAGCAAGCATAATATTGTGAGAGCCTATAGAATTGCTTTAGACCCTTCTCCAATCTTTAAGTTTTTATTTCAGAAAAAGGATGCTAATAGTAATTCAATGTATTCCACAAAAGTGTTTTGGTCGTGGTGTGAAGGGGATATCTACAGAATAGCACTGAATTACCAAAAATGTCTAAAAGGTGCTGATTTAATCAAATGTTACCCCAAAAATTAATGAAGTTGCTACTTTGTAGGATATAAGGGAATGAGCTTCGGACAATATATCCAGAATATTTTACTCGTCATACGATTTTAACCAAGGGATATATAAACTCCGACTTTGGAAGAAATAGTATGCCAAATCAAATGTTATGAAACGGATATCCTTAAATTATTATTCTCTAAAACTCATTCTTGGAGAAAATAAGATATTTAAATACCAAGAACGTCTCAAAATCGCAAAGGTAAACAAAATTTATTCCTAGTACAATTTTTGAATAACTTAATCCTAGTATAACGGGATGAGCTTTGGACAATTCATTCAGAATGCTCATATTTTACGGAATTGATAATTATAAAGCATTCAATTTAATGGAAAAGGAGTTTTATTTCTCATCTCCTAATTAATGCACTACTTCATGCAATCCGTTAGAGGATGTATATGAATGTAAATAACCCTGCGTCATCCACTTTTGAGAAAAATTATGTAACAAAACAAAAGATTTTAAGTGTTACCAGTTCTAATCACCATTCAAAAAGGAGTAAACCGCCTTACACCAATGGAATAAAAGGTAAAGAATTTCCGAACAAATGTACATAAAATGAAACTATTTCATCTTAAAATAGGAGATGACATGTAGTGAATTGGAAAACACGAAGTCTGGGAAAATATAACAGTTGCAATTTACCCTTGATATGCCGAGAGACTAATTTCCTACGACTGCAGTTATCTGCTTTGAAAGACATGAATAAGGACTCTAATATTGCGTAAGAGATGTAGTTCTTTACTATAAAAATTATTGCTAGTGCTTTGAATTCTTGATTTTATGTTTGTTCTTTTATAGCTTCTGCACGAGGATGAAGTAATGTACACTATAATAAGTTCGATGTTACTTTGTACGAAATTATGAGTTTTATGTAGTGAAAGTTAAATACTTTAAAAGAAAAAAAAACTTGTAAAATTGAAAAAAACATTGCTTGGGATTGGATTGCTATATCTACCTGCTTAGAAGTGTTCTGTTATCTTCAACCAGTAAACAAAAGATTATTAAGCAACAAATTACATATACGTTATATCAAACATAATGAACTTTATTTATTTTGTATTATGAAAGTTATGGTTGTAAATTTCTATGTGGCATAATTAAGAAGATTGAACATCCTTAAGTAACAAAAGATTCGCTCTGTACTGCAAATAATTGTAAATATAAAATTGTATAACACATGAAATGAATCATTCTATAATCAGTTGCATCACATAAGAGTTTCACCAGAAGAAAATATCGTGAATCCATGCCTTCTAAGCCTGTAGAATAAAATCGCAAATTTTTGAGACTTTAAATTTCGCGATAGGAATTGTATTTACTGAATTATTTTAATAAATAAGAATAACGATATCAACAAAAAAGGGGAAAATGTACATATTTGTCTTCTATTTCTTCCATTTCTCGGAGAAAACTTGATGGGATTAATAATTCTTATTTTCCCTCATTAAGAACTTTACTCCAAAAACGACTAAAAATGGATGCTTTCACACAAGATTATTTAAAAATACATATGGCACACTTTTAAAATACTCTAAATATATATATTCTTCACTCTTTGAAATATGTAAATCAAAATGCTCTTCATTTAAAAAAATTACAATTTTTTTACATTTATCTAAATTTGTTTGTTTTAATAAACTACTGTAAAGGTTATTTAAAAATTTTCCAATAAATGTGGTGAAATAAATGAAATGTCTCTGTTTCTTTGGTGTTTGTATTTATATTTTTTTAAGGATAATATATTGAAATGTTATGAAAGTCATAATTTTCTGCACCATCAGAGACATAAACGTAAGGAAATATTTTAAAGAATTCATCTGAAAACAATTACAATTGATTGTTATAAATAAAATCAAATTTTAGTATAAAAGTATCTAAAATGTTTTATACATTTTATTAATATTAAGTATTGTTTTTAATAGATAATATATAATTTATTTTTAGGAAGTGAAATTTTTTTTTAACATTTTGCTAATAATTATACATATTGGGATTGTAATAAGTAAAATATTACTTAGGATAATACATTGCTTTCAATGCTTGTAGGGAAAAGATAATTTTTTCTGTCAATGTATTCAATTAAAACATGCCATTATAATTTAATGAGAAATTGAATGTGCATGTCACACATTTCAAAAACTAGAGTCCTTAAATAGCTAGCTCATTGTTTATCATGTCGTTGGTAGAAATATGATATTAAAACTTTCGAATATTATAATTCACTTTACTGATTGAAATTAACCAAAACGGCTCCACAAAATGTGTTAGTAATTTAGTAGTCTTAAATAAAGTATGTGAAATTCTGATGTTAATTTCTAAAAATGGCATGCATATTATCAAAATCTTGCAGAGTTAGCTTACTGTTTAAAATGACGTTTGTACAAAGGGTATAGCACTTTTGAATCTTCTATTTTTATAATACACTCATTAACATAAACAAAAAATAGGCACTTTACTTTTAGATATAAAAATTCAAAAAACAAATGTTATAAATTAATTAACATTACATAAAATGTGCCACATTCTAAAGCCAAATTTTAGTATTTTCTTATTTGAATGCATGAGTATGAATTATTGAGAGAATCAATTTGCAAAGAGGATACCTCGCATGGTAATGATTCAAATAAGAGTTTATTAGTTTATATACGAAGAGGTTAGGGATTTACTTTACTACTTTAATAGAACGTTTCGATATCTTTATCATCCGATTTGATAAGTAAGGAAATGAATATTTTCATGCAAAAAATATTTAAGATGAAACTGAGTGATATTTTTCCAAATATCATGATATAAAATGAATTTATAATATCATATACGCGTAAAAAATTGCTTTCAATTAAATCCTTGCAGAACTAGTTATTTAGACGTATTTCAAGATTATTAGTTAAACTATTTCTTTCCATAATTGCGTAATACGTAAGACGATAGAAACAATATATATGCTTAAAATTCTATCAATGTGCTATGAAAAAATATGGGCTAAAAATGGAAAAATCATATATAATCAAATATAAAAAATATATGAATATTTTATATTTTATCGCCCCATAAATCTTTCTTAGAATAGTGAGTGAATATTAACGTCGCACTTTTCACTGCTACACGAGGGCTTTTGGCGACGGATCACGTAATTTTGAACTACGATCAAGTGACGTGGATGACACCTGAGCTGCCCTCCTCCCCTCAATCCTTCTTTATTCGATAAATTGCAAAAGAGCAAATTAAAAAAAATAGGCGTACAAATCACGAAAATTAAATAAATAAGCCTTATTGACGAAAAAAGAAAACTAATAGTACATGTAATAATTTATATAAACTTCTCTCTCTCTTAACAAAGAATTCTTCAATATCAATATTTCAAAAGAACAATCTTAAAAAGAAATTTTATTGTAAGCTTGCTTCACAAAATTTGTTTAATATGTATAATATATTTATGTCAAATAAATTTATATCAAATATATTTATATCAAATATACATTTATATCAAATATACTTATATCAAATATATTTATATCAAATATATATTTATATCAAATATACTTATATCAAATATATTTATATCGTACAATTATGTGAGTTAATTTAAATTGTATTATTAATCCATATGATTTGGATTTACTTTAATTCTTTACAGTATGATTTTAATTTATTTTTAAAATTTATCCCAATATCCATCAGAAAGTATTTAGAAATTATTTATAATGAATGGAACACATACTTAAAATGCTCTTTAAAACCTTCCCCACATCTCCTTCCCAAATGAGTGTAAACTATGTACAATAAAAAGTTTATTTGCATAATTTAAATACTTAATTGATAATTGGATAATAATTTTAAAAACATCCTTAAGTATAAATATAAGGCAAAATAATAAGTTAGCTATGATATATACATTTACCATCTACTAAACGAGACATATTTTAACTAATCACCTAAAAATTATTGGTTATTTTATTATTATAAAGCTAGTTAAGTCTTCAAATTATTTTTGTACTTGTTTAAATAATTAACTTACATTTAAATAAAACAGGTATCAAAATAGAGCATAGCAAATAACTTAATGTGAGTAAATTCTAAAATTTTGAAAATTTATATCCACCGTTTGAAAAACTATTTCTGTAAAGCTTTTAAACGGGAAGATTAAAAGATAGGTTGTTTCTATTTTTAATTTTAATTTTACATCATTCGGTACACCTTCAAACTCCTGTATTATAGATAATATAAATATATATAATGATTAAATATATGATTCTTATAATAAATATTTTGAAAAAAAAAAGTTAAATCAATTATATTTTACTGGTACTTCGATAACTTTTACATTTGAATATCCTGCTCTACATTTCAAACTGTAGCAAAAGAGATAGCGCTGCCTCTTTCTCTGTAAAAAAAATGTGTAATTTAGTTTCAGTTCTGACTCAATTCTGCCTTAGTTTTACAGCTATCATAGAGGGAGGCACTTTGAGATCTGACGATTCGAACCTTTACTGAGGAAATTAATTTTGCCGAGGAAACTTAAGCCAAACATACACTCTAGGGATATACGACAGCGCTGCTGTCAATTTCCTGTGTCATGACAATCTACCGGCTTGGGCCGGGGTCGAACCCGCAAACTTGGGTGCTGAAGGGTAGCAACAAACCAACCGCGCCATTCAGCCAGCGATGATAAAGGACGATAAGACAACATTTAATTGGATCTTTCCCGTTTTCATTTAAATGAAATTTAATAGATTTTTTTATTTCTCCACATTATGAACAAGATGCATTGTATTCATTATTTTAGTGTCATTTGAGATGTTTTTCATAGACATAAATACTTCCCGCGTTGTACCCTGATAAAATTAATAGAAGATTTTATTTGATTTTTTTTATTTAATCAGCTTGATCTTTATTTTTTAATTCTCCATTTCATTTAGAGGTATTCTGTAGAATGTTATACTAGTGTTGATTGCTTCATCTCTTTTACCGAAATTCTACACATTTCACTTTTTTGTAGAAGGCATATTGCAACAGTATTTTAGTCCTTTTTTGTCCTAACTTAAAATAATTTCAACTTAAGTAGCGTAAAATGAATTGTCCTTAGATCAGATAAAAACTTCATTCTAATACACAAAAGATTTCTTCCTCATTTTTCAACTGAAAAGAATTTTTTTTTAATTTTTCTCATCTTGTAATTTTCTTATTTCTCTTAGCATAAAATCTTAAATTCTTGTACAGTAAATAGATAATTTGCTGAATCAAAAGATAAAGTTAGTTAAATCCAATTGTTTTGATTTATTTAGCAGTTATTTTCTATTCAAAATTAGTCTACGCTTTTTCGTTTTTTTTTCTTATAATTTTTTAATTTCATTTAGACTAAACTTTAATTTTTAAGTTCTCATAAAAAAATGTCGAGTTTTTCTTAATAAATTTTTTTAACATTACAAAAATCAAGTAAACTTTAAGTAAATAATTACACCTTTCTGATAATTTAAATATTTTAAACAGAGTTTGGTTATTAGTTAAGAAAAAACTACGATTTTTGTTTCAGAGTTACACATTCTAGAAAAAAACTAATTATATGACAATTCCCGCAATAAGAGGAACAAATACTGCGCGTTATATGTGCGAATTTCATATTCAACCTGTCCAGCTAAACTTTTTGTTAAGTATCTTGTTATGTACTTTATGAGTAACTCGGGGATATAACGAAGTGCTCTTCGCACGTTTCTTTCACTTTATGAAACCTCAGAGAATTTCTCATTCGGAAAGTTTAGGCTATAAAACTTCAGATTGTGTTGTATAAAAGAAGATATGCTGTCTTTTGATAAAATAAAAAAATTTTTAGTACAAAACTACAAATTTTTAATTTTTAATTTTAACTTTTTTTTTCTCGAAAAAAGTGTATACCTTCCAAAAAGTATATTATATTTAAATTATTCTAAATACTTTTTGTAGATATGTTATACTCTTTTAAAATAACTTGGGGTTGCTACATAAATAAAAATGTTAATGTTTACTTTACCATTACTTCTGCAGCCTTTGGCAGTCATCACAGAATTTATAATTAAATAATAACAAGTATTTTTCATCTTTGTGAAATTATGTTTCACGTACTTTATCAATTATAATTTGTTAAATAATTTTCTTTACAGCAAATTCAACCACACATTCTCGTTATTCCCTTTTAAATGCAATAAAAATTTTAATGTTTGCTTCCTTAGGTAGATTCTGACCCTTATGAAGAATGTTTCTTATATCTTAAATGAATTTCTTCCTAACTTATACAAAAAATTTCATGGTTGCACATCTTTTTCAAATGGTTGAGGATTTTGTGTGTGTGCATGTTGTTACGAATTTTATGTAAATAGTGTAAATAATTTGTGTTTGGTTGTTAATGCATTTATATCAGAGCTTCTCAAACTTTCAATGTTTGCGACCCAATATTCAATCATAATTTCATCGCCTCCCTCCTTCCATACTATAACGATGTATAAACTCAGTAATACTATACTTTGACGTTAAACCTACAATACGACTTTAACATCTTAAATCCCCAACGTATATAAACGTCTCACTCAGCCAGTGTATTAATTGCCCCAGACGTATATATACGTCCTTCCGAGGTACTATCGTTTCTGTTTTCTGCTATCCATAAAATTATTCCGAATGCTTTGGAAAGCAATAAAATGACCTTGACAGTGTTTTATTTCAGAGAATTTTATGTTATTTATTTCTTTTCTATCACCACATACGCTTACGTATGTGCTAAATGGTGGCATTGAGGTACGAATAACGTAATTTTTAATATTATAAACCGTACAAAAATTATCAAGATAAGTGTTAATATTGGCTTATAATTTTATACATGACAAAATCTATTGGGTCACTGGTAATTACTAAACTTGGCATTAACTTAGAATTGTTAAATTAATTATAAAATGGATTAAATAGTACTGATACATTTATAAGTGTATTATAATGTAAATGATTATTTTTTTTACTATGTCAGAATGTATTTGTTTACTTTTAGTGATTTAATAATTATTTTAAATATTTTTTGTTTCTGACTTTTCAATATGCTCGCGCCCCCCTTGTAGGATTATCACGCCCCCTAGGGGATGCGGCCCACAGTTTTAGAAACACTGGGTTACAAAATTTAAATAAAAATATTTGCAGCCACCTCCCTTTTTCTCATAATGTATGACAATGCACCTTTCACCAAGGAATTTATTCTTTCAATTCAGAGACGTTTAAATGCTAAATACTTTCAACCTAATTTTAATTTTACCCAGTTTCTATCTGGGCATGGAAACTTTAGCTTGTTTTAAACTTTAGAGCCTATTACAAACACTTTAATTTGTCGCTTACTGACCAGTGTTCTTGAACCAGTGACACCGTACAGAATGCTAAGCATCTGATACTTGCTTGTACTAAATTCAATTCCGACAGACATACACTCATGAATTGCCTACAAAAAAACAATATACCGTGGCCTCCCCCCTTCTCTGCCTTTGTTCAGAGCAAATAATATTTTACAATGTTTTGTGCGTACATTACTAGCAGTGTTCGCCATATTTTTAGATTGTAAATTGTGTGTGTTTGTGTGCTAACCTTTATATATATATATATATATATATATATATATATATATATATATATATATATATATATATATATATATATATATATATATATAGCTTGAACTTTCAGATTTTTTAACTTGAACTTTCAGATTTTTTAGATTGAACTATCAGATTTTTAGCTGAACTATCAGATTTTTTGAACTTTCAGATTTTTTAGCTTGAAATTTTTAGTTTGAATATTTTTTTTTACAACTGTTTGATTTTAGATATTTTTTTGTGATCTCAAATATTTTTTTGATTTGAACTTTATCTCAAATATTTATTTTTACCTATAGAACTATTTAAAAGATGGGTGCATCATTGGGCGTTTGATGGTTCATATATTATTAAATTGATTGTAATATGTTTCAGAATGCGATGGCGAATAGTTTTATTTTTCAAGTATAATGATTTAATTTTAACTTTTTAATTTAAAGTATAATGGTTTAATTTTAACTTTTTAATTTTTAATTTTTAAAATTTTTTTTTTTTGAAATTTGGACATTTTCCCATTAACTTACAAGTTGCAATAGGGGAAGGTTGTCGCCATCAAACTAGTTTACTTATCAGTCCTAAGTCCGAGATTGCATGGATATTTTATGATTTTTATTTTATTTTATTTTTAATTTTGTTTGAAAACGATGGAATATTATCTTTTATCTTTTATATTCGCCATTGATATTCTGAAGTGTTTTGGTATTATAGGATTCATATATTTCAATTTTTCAATTGATAATTATTGTTGTTTTTATATATTTAAATATATATATATATATATATATATATATATATATATATATACATATATATATATATATACATATGAATATATATGTATATATATATATATATGAATATATATATATATATATATATATGAATATATATGTATGTATATATAAATATATATATATATGAATATATATGTATATATATATATGTATATGAATATATATATATGTATATATATATGTATATATATATGAATATATATGAATATATATTTATACATATATATGTATATGAATATATATGTATATATATATGAATATATATGAATATATATTTATATATATGTAGTAAATGTTATATATATATATATATATATATATATATATATATATATACAGTAAATGTTACTGTATATATATATATACTTACTTCGGAACAGGTTCCTAAGGCCAGGTGTTTGTCATTGTTCTACTGTGCCTTTTTATTCCTATTTATAGTTATCTTAGGTTTATAACTATCTGTACATTTTTATATTTTCGTTTATATATGTGTGTGAATATATATATATATATATATATATATATATATTGGGTTTTATATTTTGGATTATAAATATATATATGTGTGTGTGTATGTATGTATGCTTTATTTATGTGTATTTTAAAAATCTTATTATGATCATGATTCCAAATCTTCACCATTGTATAATTTTATATACTGAATGTCTCCGTTTGCATGTGAGCAATATTGTATTTTGTTCTGTATTTATTGTATTTGTATCTATTCTTGTTTATTTTCTCTTTTGAATCCCATTTGTGCCTATATCCTTTCTACGTGAAACTTTCCTACCACTATTGATTATTTACTTACATTTCTAAGCCTTGTGTCACACTTGTCTGCACACAAGGATTTTTCCTAGAGCCTAAAAAAAGCACTTTGAATTGAAATTAATCCATCAAAGTTCCTAGCAGTGTCCCTAAATACAATTGTTGTGCTTGAAAGCATTTTAAATAATATAACTATAACTAATTGTATTTATCAAATTCAAGTCACGTGCAAAATGAGAGAGAGAGAAGAAAAAGAAAAATTCCTTTTTATTGAAAAATTAACTTCAGTGTTAGTCAATTTTTCGCAGAAGACTTAATAAGGAGGATATCGACGGGACAAGAAACTGCCAAGAAAATCAACCTTTGGTAGAAAATATGATGACCCAGCATATTTGAACAGTATTTATAGCCCATGATGATGCTGAGTACACGGTTGACAACGAAATATTGAGAAATTGTTCACCATTCCTCATGTAGACTCAATCGTAGCTGAAGGCTGGTGAGTGGTACGACAAAACGTAATCGTAGAGTATCCCATGTGTTTAATTGGGTTTTATTCGAGGATCTTATTAGCCAATATCTTGAATTAAAATTATACATTTCCAACAACACTTTTAACAGCCTTCGTATGTTGAAATACAGTGGTTCATCTTTATATTTTGTGCCACTTAACTGAGCTCAGTAGCGCAACAGCCCATGAAGGCCAAGACCTACCTATCTTAGTGTTCGTGACCTTAAGCGCTGGGGTGTATGTGCAGTTGTTACGATCAAATGGTCAGTCTGATGTGAAACCCCCAGTGTTCAGTTCCCAAGCAAGCTTGGCACATATTTATCGACCCACTGAACGGATGAAGAACTGAGTCGACCTTGCCTAGCCCGGTATTTGAACCCCAGACCTGTGGTGTGGAAGCGCGATACACTACCACTCAGCCATTTTGCGCAACAGTATACATAAAAGGTAGAACAAAATTAAACTTCTGCTTGAAAAATACAGATAAATAATACAATCTTTTTTTAAAATTGAAATGATATAACTAACTGTAATAAAGTGCATAAAAGTGTAATTTTCACCTAAATTAGGTCAATTTCGACAATAATTATGGTAACGTTTGTAATATTTTCTAATACACGAAGAGTTCTACATAACATCAGCCTCTACACTTGTATATTTTTAAGAATGCCGGTATGCAACACACTTGAAAGTTCAAGTAGCTTCAGTTCATAACACATTTAGTAGAAAAAAATAGAATCGATATAAAAGGATAAATCGTATTAAATGAAGCTCCAAAACGTTTCACTTCTTAACATTCGAAATTATTCGAATATATATTTTTTCTTCTCCTTTCTTTGAAGAACATTAATCTATATTCTAATCGTGTGACTACATATCTTTTTCTTTAAAATAGTTTTGCAAGCTACGTTAAATAAGAATATTTCAGCTGAATGGACTTGAAAGAAGGTCAAAAGCTGAAAATTAATCACATTTTTCTTAATACTTCATATCCCTGTGACAAGTTGAGCTTTGAACTTAGTAAGTAGAAGACTGAAGGTTAGGTGGTCACCTGCATGAGTATCGTTATCGTTACTCTTTGCTAAAGGGTTGTGCTGTCATTGATGGATGAATCTATACAAAATTAATGAAAGAATCAATCTTTGAACTCCTGTCATCAGAAAATCTTAAGCAGTGGTGCATTCCGTCATTATTTCTTACTGATAAGTTGAATAGAACTGTCTCATACACTTAGCACCATCCAAGTACAAAAAATATGAAAAAGTAATAATAAACTTTATTTCTATGATATGATAGATTGTTGATCATGAAGCTATTTAAAAAATTAAGTTATATTAAATATGTAATAACATTATAAAATGATAATATTTAAGTAAGATTCTTAGTAACTGATTCTTTTTTTAAATATCTTACAATACTCTTTGAGGTATTATTGCCTTTAAAAAATGTTTGTTTTCTATAATTCATGTATAGAAGCATGCTTATTATACGCTACCTACAAAAAGTAAAAATATTCTTTTCAAAGTAGCCGAAAAAAATTGAAGAATTAAAGTAATTTATAATCTTGTAAAAAATAATATATTTCATATAACTTTCATAAATTCTAAAAAGATTCCGTCAAGAGTATTTAGGGTTAAGAAATAAGAATTTAAAAAAAAATTGTATCACATATTCAGCTAACACAAAGTTGAAGGAAGTGTAATTGAAAATGAATGAACAGTCAAATAGACGTACATTTTAATGAAGTTTATATAAAAGGAAACAATTGTTGCAATTTTTTGTATAAATAATTATTTAATTAATTGTTAGAAATCTACAAAATGACGCAAATTAATTAAATAATCTTGATAATGTATGTATCGTATATATATATATTTAATATATTTTATTGGGTCATTCAATTTTATAATATGAATTAGTTGTAAAACTTAATAGTATCCAATTATCAAAATTAAGTAATTTTCTGATTTCTTCGAAGTACAAATATTAATGAAGTCAATTCATCACGATAAAAAATTATTCATTTTTTCAAAGTTAATAATGCACGTGGAATTAAAAAAAAATGTGATAAAGGCATTCCGTTAAACATGCTGCTTTCTCTATTCATCAATAAATGTCGTTAAATTGTTTTGATGCATAAAACAAACCGAGTATATTAAATTTAAAGGGCCTCACATAATGCACTCAACATAAATATCAATGATTACAGAACCAGTTAGCAGAGAAACCGATCAAAATTTTGAAACCTGAAATCCGGTTTTAAGAGGGAGGAAAATTTGGTTTTTCGCCCTTATACGTATTACCAAATCTATGAAAAAGATAATCATAACAAGGTATAGAATTACACTAGATGCGTGTGTTAATATTTAAGTATTTAAATACTTACTAACCAATCAGAATATAATTTATTTATTCTAGTATGCCATTTTCAATTATTTGTGCTCTGCTTGGTAATTCTGATTCGAAAAATTGTATGGTTTCGAGAATTAAAATCTGCTATTTATTTCCTCCAAGAAGAAAAGTTCATCTACATTTTCTATAGAAATAAAAAAATATTTTTGTATTCTAGCAGAAAAGAAATTGTCAGTAATTTTATTAAAAATAACCATACTGGATGATGTCCCACTTCTTCCATTTTGATTGATCTACTAAGAATGCTCATTAATTCGGCAGCAGGTGCTCACTCAATACTAACGTTAATGGTCGTATAGGGTTACTGAGTTACTCCAATCCATTTTAAATAATTATTTTCATCGTACACGACAAAAACCATTATCCCAGGGAATAATTTATTTAAGAAAATGTATACTTCTACCTACCTTTCAGGAATTTTCAAATTTTCTTAGTTAATTTAGAAAAAAAATATCAATCAAACTGAACCAAGAAATTGGAAATGTGTGTGCCGATAATAAAGGATAGAAGTCACACAGACACTTTTCGATAACATTACAAGAATTGTACTTGCAGGCAAAACTGTCATATTTTGTACAAGTTATTGTAGTTTTACTGTCCTTCGATGATCTATAAATAGCCTGTTGAATTTTCTCTTGACTGTGTCTTTTTGAGAGAGTGAAGTGTGCTACAATTATCGATTTCATCTTTTCTTGATGGAGTTCTTTAGGTAGCATTTGGCAATTTTTCTTTTAGCTCAAACGTTTCATACTCAATGATTTTCTCAAATTCCCTTTCGCTATCCTGATTAATACGCATTATTTCAGCAGGTTCTTCCCTTGCTTGATCTGTGTAAATTTTCTTTAATAGAGATTACAGAGGCCCGTTACTTTTTTTATATTATGCTCATTTACATTTATATACCCTAATAAGTCGTACAACACAACAATTTAAACCACCAAGTTGTTCACAGAAGAAAAATGTAACATTTTGATAGAAAATATTTTTGGAACAAAAGTGGTGGCGCGTGGAACTCAGTCAAAATAAGTATCTTAAGATTGTAAAAACCGTAAGTAAGATATGTGAAACATTTTGGTTCCCATTAAAACTGTCATATAGAAAGATACTGTGAAGAGGTCATTGGTAATAAATAAACAGTTTCTCCAGAATTTCCGTTTTTGTGAGCCTGGGGTGACTCTATGCCCCACGTGCCTGCTCCTGGGTTCATAATGTCTTACAATATTACCATTTCGAAATTAGTAGTCACTTATTCACACAAAATATAGTCCAATGATATCAGTAAAAAGAATATACTAAAGACGAAAAATTATCACGAGATTATCTCTTAACAAATTTATAACAGTCAGGAAGTGTGTTATTGATTATCAGGTATCCAAATCTATTGTTTGTTGTTGGCTGTATTCGCTCTTTAAATCAGGATTTATTTTTCATCAAAATGGAGACCGAAAAAGTGTTTTTTTAAAATTCTATATTGATTATTAAATATTGTTCAGTTACACTATTTAATTATTTTTCATTATCCAAAAATGTTTCCTATTTCAGTTTTCAGTTCAATTTAATGTAAGAGTTGAAATTCCACTGCTGTATATTTAAAAAACGTGCCACTGGAGAAAATTAATTTTTAAAAATATTTAATATATTTGTATTGATGTAATATAAAAAGGAAAATCATTTAAACATATTTTATTTGACTAATTATTTTCTGTTTAACTTGAAAATAAATGCTCTCTTATTTTTATGTAATGCCAAATAGCCTGACATAATGACACAATAATTTCGTAATGAATGAAAAATCTCGCGAAACATTATTCCATTAAGAAAATGCATCAGAGTTATAATGTAACTTCATTAATATGAGTGCGTGTGCATTAATTGTCTCAGAACCTATACTTTCTAGTTTATGTTAAAAGCTTAAGGTTTCTTTATTCATTTACGATACCCCCATCGAATACACCTTTTTCTTTCATCTTTTTTAAATAGATAACTTCTATTGCTACGTTTTGCTGGAAAGTGGAACTTGAATGAACGTCACACTCGGGTTTGTACGCTCCTTCGGCTTTTATCGTTTTCAGTTGGAAATCCTGCTCGTACAAGGACGTTCACGATATACACACAGTGAAAAAGAAAAGGAGGGACGTTTCCCCCTACCCCCGTTACTCTGAAACGTGGTAGTTTGTCCCCCTACCAATACGCTGCAAACATAAAGTTCCTAGCTTCGATCTAAGAGGGGCTCCCCCCCCACCTCCCTCTTTCTTCAAAAATGAATGCGGGATTTTTTCTAATCCTAGTTGAAGCATGAAAGAAAACATGCAATACTTTTTAAAAATAGGCTTAGAGAGAGAGAAAAATCCTACACCAAAATTAAACAAAATGTAGAAAAAGGACACATTTTTATAGAACTAAGGAAATATATAATTATCATTAGCAATATTGCGTTTAATTTAAGAATAAAAAATCTATTTTTGAAAGCGAATCGGAATAGCAATGAACAAATACTTCTATTATTCACATTACTTAAATATACTTTGAGTCTAAGAAGAAAATTAAAAGAATTAAAAATTTAAAACAACAAAACTAAGTATACAGGTATATAAAAGGTAGGCTTAAATTAATTCACGGACTTAATTGAATGTTGTAAAATTACAACCAAAATTCACAAATCCGGATTGGGTCTTCTGAACAAGTTACCTATGTTTTGAAGAGGGAATTTTAAAGTGGATTTTTCAAAAGACAAATCAAAACCTTTAGTTGATTTTTTAAAATCAAAATTCAATTTAATTATGTTAAATGATCCAAACGACAGCAGGAGGAATAACGGTACAACGCGTGACGGTGTTCTTTTTAGATATTTAAGTAAAATTTTGTATTTATAACCTATGCTACCATAAGCCTATTGTTTCCTTCTTAAAATACAGTTAACTCATAAATATTATTGTATATTTCGCACAAAAATATTACTTTATGAGTACAGACATATGGATAAATAATTTTATAACAAGAGTTTTTATTATTCACCGAACTAATCTCTGAAATAACATTAAAAAATTCGCAATTATTACTTCTATCGTGGGGTAAAAAAATACACACACTTTTTTATTATTTTTTATTTATTTATTTATTTATTTTAAGTATGAATTATAATATTTTTTGATAGTTAAACGTTTTCAAAAATATTAAACCAACCTTAATTCTGAGAAAAACTAAACTCTGCTAAAATGTTCGAAAACTGTATTAAGCATTACTATTCTGAAATATGTACTTTTTTTGAAAAACTACTCTTCCATTCGAAACATATTTTACGCTTCAAGTATCCACAAACTCCATAATTTCAAGAAAAATCTCTTGAAGACCGATTTGGAGTACTTACTCACTTTGACTCCACTTTATTTTTCTAAGATAAAGATATAACTTTCTTTGATTTTTTTCTCGATTTTTTTCTGGGAGAAAAATAAGATTAAATTTTATGACATACCTCAGATGAAATTGAACCTTGTGTCAATAATTTATAGAAATGTTGCATATTTCTGATGTGAGATAGCATACACATTTTATAAGAAAAATTGGACTTGATTAACAATCTATAGTATCGGTGATAATTCTGTTCCATGTGAAGTTTTCTTTCTAATTTTTAAATCTTTTTTAATGTTAAGAAGGTTTATTTTACTTTACAGGGACTCTATTTATATATATTTTTTAAGTATTCCTTGAGTTTCTTTTTGAAAATTCACAGTTCTGAGGGCAGTTTTTTTCTGCCCTGAAAATAACCTACCTAATGCAAAGGTGAGGAAGAGTTAATAGGAAAAGGATATTAATGGAAACGGAAAAATATAAAATAAAGTGCTCAATAAGGATGTTTTAATTACCGACAAGATCTCAACAACTTTGGTAAATTGTTCATTCAACAACATTCAAAATTCCACAATTATACTAAATACCTGCAAAAAAAACCTCTACTATAAGAAAAAAAATGAGTTTTCAGCACTTGGCCGATAGGCTAAATGTTAAAATTCAAGATCAGTGAGTATATTATATTTCCCTTTGTTTTTATATCATTTTAAAGTCGGCTTGGTGGCTCAGAGGTTGTGTGCCCGCTCCGTAACCCTGAGGTTGCGGTTTCGATCCCGACTGGAGTCGATAGATTTGCTAGATGCGAAAATCGTAGGCACGCAAGTCATAAAATTATGTGGCATGTGAAAGATTCCTTGAGTACGAATTTGGCTTGAGGATCAAGTGTTGCCACTAGATGGTGCCACCGTGAAAAGATTGTCTCATTTGGGGACTTTCCGTTTCTGTAAACGCTAAGTTGAGGCTCGTTGGAAAAGAAAAATGCATATCCTTTAAAAATATTAATTCCATACATTGGTCAGTTCTAAAGGTCCTTTCCCACGAGCCAATTTGTGCCGCATATAACAAAAGGTGTAGATAGTCGAAAGCTAGTTTTGAATAGGATTGGCCTGGGTCTCTTCATGCCTGATCAACTGGCATTCCTTGTTGTGCCACTCCTTCAAGCTCTCGAAAGCCATATTTTTCTCCCCACTAGTTGACTCAACTGAAATGAAATTGTGGAATCTACTCTTCATACGCCACTACTTGTGTGGTAGAACCCCTTCAGTATAGAGGGCGCTGCTTGTAAAAACATGCTTTGTTTACACCAGAGATCTTCTGTACGTGACCGAGTGCACACGCACTCCATATTCCATTAAACTTATTATTTAATCTTACACTTGTCTTCGATGATTTATTGAATTTAATTGAGTCTAATGATTGTGATGATATGGGCGTTGATTGATATAAAAGCATTCTACCACTGATTAACTGAACCACCGATGATCGTATCATTGTGTATTGAAAATTGATAAAGCTCTTTATTGCTTTTTCAGAGTTAGCCATTGTATACCGGTGAGTCTGCAACTTCCTTTTCAGTCAGCTTTGTATCCCTACGTGTGAAGAAAATTCTCTTCTCTTTTAAAACAGAGGAATGGCGATAAAATCCCGAGTTCACCGGCAGTTAAAGTTGCCTCATGGGAAACCGGTTTAATTACAAATGTTACTTTCTAAACGTATCAATTCCACATGGAATACGAAATATGTATACATATATAGGGTACACCAAACAGCCTTCTTATACAGGAATAACATTAAACTACGTAAATTATATTAAGGTATCCGACTACGTACGGAACCGTGATTTCGCAAAAGCGTATAAATGGATAATATTTATGATATTTAGTGTCACTTAGATTAGAAAATGTATATAAAACTGCTTTAAGAATAGTATTGTAATAAAAAATTATTTAAGTACAATATTTTGATAAAAAATTAACACAGAATGACCAATATTCAAAATATTCTCCTTTTGTGAAAAATGCTTCTATTATAATAATATTTTACCTATATATAGCTCACATTTCTCTACAGAGGCCCAACTAAAATTTTTGAAACATACAACTTAGAAGTGGGTTATCCTTATTTTATGACAACGGAGGGGAGTTATTTTAAGAAAAAAACGCTGATAATGATTTCAATAGGTGGTAACTCTGAAAATAATGTGAAATTTTCAAAACTCCTAGTTCAGACTCTCTGGAGAAATGTTTACTTTATATAAGCGAAATATTTTTTTTATTATTTTAGAGTCATTTTTTTGTAAAAAGAGAACATTTTGAAAAAAGATTATTCTAAGTTAATTTTTTGCCAAAATATTGTATTTAAATATTTTTTTGTCAAAATATCCTTAAAACAATTTTATACATGTATTCTAATCTAAATGACCCTAAATATCATGAAATGTTTCCATTTATACGTTTTTTTAAAATCACGATTTCAAACGTAGTCGGATACTTTTAATGAGAGATGTAAATTTTCTCAATTCCTTTCATTCTGATAAAACAATGTATTCTGAAAACTCGGAGCACTTAAATTATTCATTTACGCACAAAAATTGTAATTAATCTTCTACTGAAGCTTTCACAAAAGTAATTTCTAACATTTAATAAAATGAATACTTTTATTTCTCTTAAAACACGAATTAAAGAATTGGATTCCAAACCTTAGTTCTCTTTGAATTTTTAGGGATAGATTAATTTTCCGTCCGCATAGCGCTTTTATCGCTTAAGTATCGCATTAGACAACGGTAACCATTGGTCTTTGCTTCGTCACAAGTCAAAACAAGTTTTTAGTCTTGGTTCTCTCATTGCGAGATAAAAAAAACTCTTCTTGTTTAAATGTTTTAAATCTCATACGCTTTTTACTTTACTGGATATATTCCCGAGAGGGATTTTTTTTTTCATTCTCTACATAACATTGCCTGCCCCATTGCATGCAAATCAGATTTCTTTACATTATTTACAATTAAACTTGAAAATTGATTTTGTTAATAAAGCAGAAGGTTTTTCACCCCAATATACCCGAAAAGCATTAGTTACCAGGAATTCTTACCTACTGAAAACCCCAACAGTACGTGGCGTGAAAAATAAAACTGTAAGTGGGCTAAAGTGATGAATAGGAGGAGTCTTGGCGAAGTCAATTTTTTGGCGGCTAGAACCGGTCACTAAGTAACTTAATTTAGCGATAGGTGTTACATGAATTTACAAAGTGGAATTTTCAAAGGAAAATAAGGAAATATTTATAATAAATAATTTTTTTTATTTCCCTAAAACTTATTTTTCTTTTTACGCTTTTCAACCGATACTGGTAGCAAAAAACTGACTTAACCAATGGACCCTTATTCTACACTTAAACCCTGAAAGTCAAAGCGCCGTTCTCGTTACGTGATCGTCGCTAAGAAATATAACAGTTGCCATATTAGACTCCTCGTAATTTTTTGGGTCACATAAATTCATATAGATCTAACAAAAGATTGCAAAATATTCATCTTAGCAAAAGCTGAAATAATGAAAAATAATCAATTCCGAGTACGAAAAATTGCGGAACACATTCAAGTAATAGTAAGATTTATTTTTGAAGTGATAACTTCTATTGGCGCGATTTGCAGGAGAGTGAACTTGAATGAACGTCACGCTCGGGAATGTAACACTCATTCGGCTCTTTTCACCTTCATTCGGACATACACACCCCTAAAAAGGAAAGGAAAGACATTTCCTCCCGTCATTCTGACACGCTGTAGTTTGCCTCCTCCCCACACACCAATACGCCGTAAAAGTAAAGTTCCTAGCTTCAATGTAAGGGGAGGATTTCTCCCCCCCCCACCACCTCTTTCTACTGAAATCAATGCGGGATTCTTTTAATCCTAGTTGAAGCATGAAAATGAAACGTAATATTTTTAAACAAATAATATAAAAAAATAAATAAGTCAATGTCTAAACACTCTTAAATCAACAACGAAAAAAAATTTTTTAGCTACTTTTTATTAAGTAGTTACATTATTATAAATATGTATATACATATGACTGAATCACAACATTAAGTGATAACTAATTTTTATTAACTATCTCTAAAGTATTGTATTGTTATCCAAAACAATCGTGTATATAAAATTTCAGTTCAACTGTATGCTTTAAAACGTGAGAAAAAAATATTTTCAAGTTTTGACACAAGTCGCCAAAAGGGTAGGCTAAGTAGCAAAAAATAATGCTAACGTGACTGTATTTATAATTCTTTGAATAAGATTTAATTAATTAATTTTTATTAATTATAACTAAATTAGTGTAGTAGGAATTGAAAAATAGGCTTAGTGAGAATGAGAAATCCTACACTAAAATTAAACATAAAATGTAGAAAAGAGACAAATTTTTATAGAACTAAGTAAATAGTATAGTTTATCATTAGCAATATTGCACTAATCTTAAGAATAAAAATCTATTTTTGTAAGTGAATCGGAATAGCAATGAACAAATAGTTCTATTAATCACATTACTTATATAAATATATGTTGAGTCTAAAAAGAGAATTAAAACATTTAAAAATTTAAAATAACAAAATTAAGTATACAGGTATTAAGAAAAAAGTTACATTAACTAATTTAAATACAAGAAAACAAAATATAATTAAGAAGACCTTCCTTGCAGCAGCACCGGATATATTTGCACAAAACTGCCATACAGTGACAAATAAGCTAGTATAAGCCAGAGATTATGTGATATAAATCTTTTGATTAAATCCCTTTTTTTAAGGTTTTGACCTGGATTCCTCTCTTCCAAATCAACTACCTGTCTTACTATCCCTTTGCTTAAATTAATTCAAGAATAGAATTGAGAATGTTGTTAAATTACAACCAAGATTCACAAAGCCGGATTGGCTCTTCTGAACAAATTGCCAATGATATTAAGTGGGAATTTTAAAGTAGATTTTTCAAAAGACAATTCAAAACCTTTAGTTGATTTTTTAAAAACAAAATTCAATTCAATTAGGTCAAATGATCCAAATGAAACACGAGTGAGTATGGAACAACGCTTGACGGAGTGTTTTTTATAGATATTTAAATAAAATTTTAAATCTAAAGGATTTATAACCTATTTCAACTACCATGAATCTATTATTTTCTTATTAGAATACAATTAATTCCCAAATATGATTGTATATTTTGCACAAAAATAATACTTTATGAGTACAAACATATGAATAAATAATTTTATAGGACAATACTAATATCCCCTTTTGTTTTTTATTCACAATACTAATCCCTGAAACAACATTACAAAATTTGAAGTTATCACTTTTATCGTGTGATCATAAGCACACACACTTTTTTTTAGACTGTGCTATTTTAAAAGACTTAGAAGAAGACTTTTTAAAGTTAAAGTTTTTTTTTATTGATTAAAAATTCACATATGTACTTACTGTTTTTACATTTTTATCTTTTAATTCAAATGTTAGACATGATGAAAAAATCTTCTAAGTAAAAGTTTTATCTACACTTTTGGCTCTTATTTTCTTTTCAAATAAAAATAATTAAGTATTTATTAATGAATTCTACTTTTGTATTCTGAAACATATAAACTCGAAATAAATGCAAATTGATCAGAAATAAAATTTTTATAGAAAATAGGAGATCCCTTATCACACACACACTTGAGTCGCTTAGGAATGCAATTAGTACTTAAATCCAGTGCTTTTGATCCAACTTCCTCCTGTTCCCTGCTGAATTTCAGCGAATCAAAGCAAAGTGGCTTGTATCTTTTATCAAGTAGCACTTCTTCTCATTGATGAATTTGCCGATGTAACACATGGTGCACGCCAATGAATGAAACTTCTCTTTTTCTTTCTCCTCACTCTGGCAGGTCAGGTTTTCCGGAACTATTCGAAAATCTATTCAAATTAGATAACCAACTTTGTTTAAGTTTGTGGAACAAATTTACACAATCGCTTACAATTTAAAATGCTGAAATCCTAGGGATTTCCTATAAAATGGAAAATAGATTCCTGCTCAGTTGATAGTGTGTGTTATTTCATGTTTTTTTAAAGTCGTATCTAACAATTTTAGGTGTTTGAATGTGCCATTAATATAAATTCCTCAATGTGAAACTTAATATCAAAATTTATACTCAAGATCATTTAAAAAAAGTTATATATTTACTTGCGAAAAACTTATATCTTCATTATAGAAATGTTTACACCGGTCAAAAATCTTTCTTTTAGTATCTTGATCATTTAAATTTTAAAGTAACATTAATTATTACGAATAAAAATGAAATGATCAAAAAAATATTTCTTTCACTAACAAAGCGCTAAACATTTTTTAATCAAGGATAGTTAATCATTGAAATGCATACCATTAACTTAAACTATTATTTTAATAGGAACCTTACTAATCTTTTAAATGAATCAAAAATTAGATATTTTAATGGGGAATAAAAGTGATCTGAGTAAGTTGAATTTTTCACCAGTTCCACATTTAACCTCTGTTTTCATTCACTTAAAAACTTATATGCTATTTGTGAATAAAAGTATTGATTTACCCATAAATTTATAATTCTTGATACTTAAGTCACAAAGACGTTAAGAAAAATTATTATTTTAAAAAAATATTTTTGCTCAGTTTTCATTTTATGACATTTTAACTCTCAATCTCATACAGAATTTAATATCCGATAATCATAACAAAATTTTTAAGACATCAGATTAAATAAGTTTAATTTTAATCTATTCTGTCTGTTTTTACCAAAACGGATCTCAAACTGACATTAGAAATAAAATAACGTGATATATATATATATATATATATATATATATATATACAAGTGTACCGCACCAATGAGTTTACCGAGTGTATCGAGTACCGTGTAAGACACGGGCGTTTGCAAATTTGCCGGTATCTTTCGAACATGCCAGACGTGGACAATTGCGCTAAGGGGTTAATGGGTCTGTGGGCAGATGTATGGGCTAAATTCATGGGACGACACAGTCACACGATAAATACAATCACGTGTTTCTAGCCAATCAGTTCATAAATTCATGTGGCGACACAGTCACACGATAAGTACAATCACGGGTTTCCAGATAATCAGTTCATGCGGTTCACTGTTGCCAATGTTTGCTTTTCACAGAAACTTTTTTAAAAAGTAAATATTTGTCAACAATAATAACATATTTAGATAAGTAAAATGCACTCAATTTAAAAATACTCGTGTAGTGAAAGAATTTTTAAAAAAAAAAAAAAAACATTTGTAAAAGTTTTTTTTTTAAAAATTGACATTTAAACATCTATACCCAATTTATTTATATGAAGCGGTATATATAAATATTACAAGAAGCACAACAAGTACAAGTCCAATGTTAGTTTGTTTTGAATTCAATGGAGAACAAGTGATTGTCTTTATCAAGCGACCTTCATGAATTGAGCCCTTGCAAGAGAATACTAATTAGATACAATTCGTTCTTTTTAAAAAATTCAAGCATTACGTACGTTCTCTAACAACTAAATTTTTCTTAGCAATATCCATACTTTATTTATATTTATCTTCTCAGCATAATAAGCACCATTATTACTTTCAAGGGTATGACAAGAAGGAAAGATGGGCGTTAATTCATCAGCAACAGCCTCTATCAATAAATCATCTTTTATTTCTCCAGGGAACACCAGTTATTGTTGGTCATGTGGACAGAGGTTTCGGACAATGGTCAGCTGCCATGTCCCTGATAGGCCACCGTAATATATCCAAGCAAAACAGAGACAGAATGGATGTTTTTATTGTGTCGACGCCATTTTCCGTAATGGATGCTTCGAATTCGAGTAAATGATACGTTTGCTAGATAAGGTTAAATCTTATAATTTATTTCATTTATGCTTCTGGCTTGCAAAATCACGTATCATTCCTTAATAAACGACTCTGAGAAAATATTCACAAACTCAAGATGTAATTTTTCAGAATGAAGTTAAGACACTGCACGAGGAATACATTTTATCATTTTATTTTTGCTTTAGATAAATTTATATACTCACATTGCCTTACGTAATGCTTATTTTACGTTTATTTAAAATGCTAAATATTTGTGATAATTTTTTTCAGATATTAAATTGTTCTTTTTAATTTTTGACTTTATGGGTTTTAATGGGTAGGTGTTCTTAAAACAATCTATGTTGTTACTACAATTTAGTAGCCTGTATCTGTTTCTTTGTTGTGATGTCTCTAGATTGATATTCGTCTTCATTCAGTTATTGTATAAAGTGTATGTATTGTAGTTTTGAATTTATAGTTAATACTACTACATTTATGGTCTAATAGCATGTATGTAGATGAATACGATATTTCTCATTCTTTTTTCTTGAATATAAATATATATATAACAATTCCAACTCTTTCATATATGTGGATCTTTTAATATATGAGTAAACTCTTGATTTTATAAACATCCTCCAGAGTATATTTTAAAATTACATACATCACTTTTATTATCTATAATAGTTCCTGTAAAACAATAATAATTTAAATCTTGAAAATTTGTACAAACATCCCATGATCAAATTTTATGTATAGACAGTTGGTCATAATATTTATTTCAGAGACAAAATGAATTTATGATTATTATGCAAATGTTTCATACATAAATAAATTTTCTAAATATTTATTAATTTTCGTTTTTTTAAACTAAAAATAACGGTTGTATTTCATTCTTATAATAATGATAAACTTTTTTGATTTCCACAAATAGGCAATAATGATTACTCTCTGCATTGCTACTCTTGAATTAAATGGTTGTTAACTTGGTTCATGCTCTATTCTTAACACACATTTAGGAATTAGGTACACACGTATTTTTGATTTTTATAAATAGAAAAGGAGAGGTTTGCAGGCCCCTAAATTAAGACTTAACCACATGAAAAGAAGTCATCCGCCTAATAAGTTTCTATAACGGGCTGGCATGTTTCTGATGTAATTTCAAATAAATTATTAATTTCGGATCATAATTTCCCCATTGTCTATATAAGTTCTGAAAAGAGTATGTATTTATTACTTTAAATAGTAATTCATATTAGAAATCATCCATATATATATAAATATACATCTAATCTAGCATATTTGTATCTGTCTTTTGTTGTTATTTTTGTGACAGCTTGAATATTCTCTTCCCCAGAAAACAGGGCTAAAAAGTGAATTATTACGAGTGCTTTGCATTTCTAAATCATTTGTTTTTCAAACAAACTTCTCCAGTTATTCTCTTTCTTCCACAACTTAAATGCTTTATAAATTAGTTTAATCGAAGTTAAAAAAAATTCTTCCGTTCCCCTTCCAACTCTTTCCTTAAACTGTTCAGAAAAGTTTGGATACCTAGCATTCGATATGCTTGTCTGGCTATTTCTTTTTAAAAGGTTACCGACGAAAAAAAGGTTTTTCTTAATTGAAACTTAATACTAGTGAGAATCCAGTCACGGTTCGGCTTTGGTAAGAAATGAGTAAAAAGAATGAAATTATTTGTTTTGTGTTTAATGGATTCGTTTTACTATTCCTGTAACTATCTGGTAAAATATAATAGTTAATAAGAAACGAAAAAAGAAATTTAAATTTTAAGGAAGTTATCAAAATTAAATAAAAACTTTCTTGTAAGCTCTGATCTTGAGAGAGTTTTATGTTTTTATTCCTTTTTTTAAGTCTTTCCTATTTCTGATACATTATATCACATATTGTGCCGCTTGTTAAAAGAAGCCTTAAAATTTTAAATCGTTGTGATAAATGATTCTAACACTGAAACTGATTGATTAATTTATGAAAACTAAAACCATTTTTCTAAGACACTTGTACAATGAAATTATTTTGCATTTATATATTGTGTATCACATCTGCATTGCATAGTATTTATTGATAATCATATTTATTTTTAAGGTACTGACTTTGTTCGGAACCGTCATTTTGCAAAACGGTACAAAACAATAGTTTTTTTCGTATTCAGTATCACTTGAACTGAATATATATATGAAATTGTTTTGAGAATGTTTTTGCAATAAAACAATTATTATTACGAAATTTTTTGGCAAAAAAATGTAGAAAAAATTACATACTTTCAAAAAAATTCTTCTTTTATGGAAATTCTTCTTCTATAATAATAACAGATTGCCTATATAGTGCTAAGACTGCCTGAACTAGGATTTTTGAAAAACTCGCCTTCTTTTCAGGGTTTTGAAGTAATGACCAGCACTTTTAGTTAAAATTTCTGTACTCTGATGTATTTTAAAATATAAATAAATCCACTTATAAATTATATATTATCAAAGAATTCTATTTCAGATTCTATACAGAACTCTTAGCTATATATGTAGGTAAAATATTCTTATTATAGAAGAATTCTTTATAAAAGGATAATGTTTTAAAGTATGACATTTGTTGATGTTTTTACGAAAAAATTGCAATTAAATAATATTTTTTCTTGTGAAAATATTCTTAAAACAACTTTATATGTATATTTTAATTCCAATATATACAAAAAATAGCCATTTATATACTTTCTCCAAATCACGGTCCGTAAACAAGTAGTCAAATATTTTAAAGATAACATATTTTAGTATGAATAAGAATATTCAAATTTAGAAAAAAAAAACATATGCTTAAATTTTATTTTCTGTTTCTATATCTATCAATATTTTCGATATTCGGTATTTTTGTATACTTAAATCGGCTTAAAAATGTAGCTAGAAGGATATATTAGCATTAAAAATATTTCTCTTCTTGTATATATTAGCAATAAAGATTGACATAAAAGATTAGAGAGTACGATATACGATTTCCAATTTTAGTTCCAATCCTAATGATGTAGGGTGGGGCGCGGGAACTTCTTGTTTTGAACGTGTTGCAGTGATGTTCGTAGGGAAGGTATGAGTGGAAGAGGTGGAATGGGGCATTCTTAGTTCATTCTTCCCGTCCTTAGTCTACCCTTAGACCCATCTTAGTCCCAAAATGCTGTGGTCGAAGCATTAATGCGCTTTTACCGTGGAGACGTAATTCTGTAACGGTCGATCGGGGATTGCAGTGCAACATGCACTTCGACGTCACTTCACTATACCTCCACGAGATCGTGTTCCTGATTCGAAATGTATTAACTAACCAACACTAAATGTGTCTCCTACATAAATAGTGAAGGGTTTGAAGGTAACACATGCCTCTTCTTGGGATGTTCAAAGAAACTTTTGCAATTTTAAATTTTAATTTAAATGTAGAGTAGTTCTGAATTGCAATTTTTTTAACTGTAGAAGTAGCAAAGAAAAGTTTTAAAAGGTGTTCAAAAATTAAATAAAATTATAACGACTTAAGGTATCCGACTACGTTCGGAACCGTGATTTTAAAAAAGCCCATAAACGGATAATTTCCATGATATTTAGTGTCACTTAGATTAGAATATATGTATAAAATTGTTTTAAGGACATTTTACAAAAAAAAAATTATTTAAATACAATATTTTGGCAAAAAATGAACTTAGAATAACCTTCTTATCAAAATGTTCTCTATTTATAAAAAACGCTTCTAAAATAATAATATTTTGCTTCTATAAAACAAAGATTTCTCTCTCCAAAGAGTCTGAACTATGATTTTTTGAAAAAATCACATTATTTTCAGAGTTACAATCAATTGAAATAATTTTCGGCGCTTTTTTATTAAAATTTCTCACCTCTATTGTTGTAAAACATGGATAAACCTACTTCTAAGTTATGTTTCCAAAAATTCTAGTTGAGCCTTTGTACAGAGGTTGGAGCTATATACAGGCAAAACATTATTATAATAGAAGCATTTTTCAAAAAAGGATAAAATTTTGAAAATTGGTCATTCTGTGTTCATTTTTTGTCATTTTTTTTGTACTTAAATAATTTTGTATTGTAATAATATTCGTAAAGCAATTTTATATACATTTTCTAAGCTAAGCAACACTAAATATCACATATATTATCCAATTATACGCTTTTTCAAAATCACGTTTCCGAACGTAATCGGATACCTTATAACACATCATTTTAAATGTCATTAATATTTTTAGTTGAGTGAGAAAACCAGAGTATTTTTCATGAATTTGCAACTTGAAATTTAGGAGCTGTTCTTGCCTCAATTTAGATTTTAATGTTTAATCTGTCGATATGTTGTTCCCTTTCCTTCATAGTAGGTGTTTTTTTTCAACAAATGAAAGGGCATTTTCAATTAGAAAATTATTTAGCTTCGCAAAACATAGTACCAATGAGAATAACATAATTTCGTCGAATCAAGAATAGTAAGGAATGGAATATTCATTATCTAGAAGGTATTACATAAAGAAAAAAAATTTTAATAAAATAAATAAATAAATAAAATTTTCCACTTTTTATTGGGACTCGTAGAACCCCTGGTAATGCCTCGTGGAAATCACAGGTTCCATGGAACACAATTTGAAGACCGCTGTACTATATCAACGCGTTTATTTACATTAAAAATATACATGAGTAGTTGGTATACCCGTTCTTAGCACGGGTTAATTAAAAAATATAGATTGAAAGATAAAGAAGGTTTTAATGAGTTTATTTTACGTGAATTGTAAATTAAACACAAAAAAGCTTTTTTCATATCTCAGTTGAGCAAAAACCCCTTATTTGTAAAATTTTAAGTCTGTAGATCTAATAATTGATGAAAGTGATTTTTTAGGTGTAATATCTTTCCTCTCGCTTGATGGATATTGGTTGGAGTGATTTCGTGAAAAGGGACGTATAAAGATATGTGTAGCAGGAAGTGATGTGAGAGTGTGCTATTTGATTTGACCAACGAGAGCGCGTGGTGGTGTACAGCGCATCGGGGTACAACTCTAGTAGCCATCAAGCACTCGAGCGCTTGACTCTAAATTCACAATCGGTCTGTGAAATCTACCCCTTAAATGAAAGAATCTCTATAGTAGAGCACACAGATAAAATAAATTGCTTATCCACACTAATCCTAAGAACAGTTTGAACTAGTATGCCGCGCCAATCTGGGCACATGCATCTAAAATTCGTATTAATCAAATTGAAGTTTCTCAAAGCATAATTCTCCGACAAATATTAAAAGCTCGATGGTTCATGAGGAATAAGGACCTCTGATCCGCGAGCGAAATGATGTCTCTATCAGACAATTTATCAAAAAATTAGCAACTAGTTTCTTTCAAGAAATTGATAACAGTAATAATCCTTCGATCTTGGATATTAAAAAATATATCCCTTAACCTAGTTTTAACAGACCCAATAATATTCTTTCGGATCCTCTCTTCAATTAAAATTCGTAATTAAGTTCATTTCACTCTTCTCACCCAACTTAAAAGCTTACTTTAACTCCTTCCCCGAGCCTTCGTAGCATATTAGTTATAGTAGCTGACTTGAAAAGAATCATCCCATGTTCGATTCCAAAGAACTCGCTATTTTCAAATTTACTTTAAATCACTTTAATTTTCCCTGGAAAATTATTTATCCAGATCAAATTTAAATTTACACGTTCTTTCCTTTTTTTTCAAAATGTATTTTATTTTTTATTAGCTTTAAAAAATCTGTTTTTCTGATTTCAAATCATTCAATTTTCTCTCATTTCTACAACGACTGAGTTATAAGCTGCGTTCCCATTGGTCAGGTTTCACCTCGCCCACCCACTGATCGAAATTTGTTTTCATTATCAGTGCTTGCACTGTTTTTGAAGATATTTTTCTAGCACTTAAAGCACTTTAGTAGTTTTAAATTTTAATTGTTTACTTTCATATAAGTATATATTTTACTCCTAAGTATTTTTTTTTATTGACAATGGGCAAGAGTGAATTCGTCACAGTCACCCAAAATCCTAAAGATAAGAAATTATAACTCGGAAAAACTATATACTCTCGTCATCCACCCAATGATGCTCTAAATCCACTTTGCACATACCAGCAAGTCTTAGACTTCACCCAAAATTAACTTGCGATCCTTACGCTCAATTGTCAAAGGGCTCACCAAACAGATTTCGACGACGTTATTTCATAAAAATGTTCGTTACTCATGTTGTCAAAGACGTGGTTAGATAATGACGAACGTGTTTCGATACTTAACTTCGATTGCTGCGTACAGTTTAAACGACCGGGCCGCAGAGCAGCTGGTGTTGCGATCTATCGCAAACAGAAAAACTCTTATGCTGTGACTTCTCATATGAACATTACTTATCGTCAAACAAGTGTACTGGGTATTGTTAGTAACGATATTGGGGGACATATGTGCGGCAGAATGCTTACTTGAAAACGGACAAACAGTGATTTCGGTGGTCGCATATATTTCTTGAAATCTAACGGTACAAAAAATTAAAGATTTCCTTCATTTTGTACTTTTATCATATACCGAAGGTGGTTCTGCTCTTTTAAAGAAAACTATCACTCGCTTCCCATGATTTTGAGGGGTGATTTTAACTTTAATTGCAGTTTGCAAATCTGAGCCTCTCATAGCTTTTTTGAATGGTGAATTCAAGCTCGAAATGAACACAAATTAAAATGTTTCGACAACTAACAGTGGTAATGTTATTGACGCTGTTTTTCAACGGTTTTTAAATATTTTGAAATCACAAGTATATGTGTCATATTTTAGTTATCATAAGTCTATTGTCTCCGCTCTTCCCCAAATTGACCAAGAATAATTATTTTTGATCAAAAAAATTACATTACTCCTTGTGTTAATTAAATAAAATTTTCATTAAAGATATAATCATTCTCCATAGAAAATTATTTCCAATCGTATCCATTTCATTTTATTCAGGATATAAGTTACTATTGCGTATTTACTAAGATAACATGTGAGATGTTACACATCATATACGACTATTGTAAGGCTCGTTTCTTTATTTTTTTTTATAAAGCCCCGTAACTCTCTTGTGGGTCGATTTTTAAAAACACCTTTTTAAGCTGATCTCTGCTCAGCAAAATTAACATATTGATACGCATTTTGTGTAATGAACGCTTAAAATAGTGCAAATAGTTTATATCTGAATGTGTAATACACATTAATATTACATTCTGTTGTATTTATTTTATGTTAAATTTATAATATTCGCAAGCAATGCCGTTCATTACATTATAATGACGATTCAACAGAAACATAGCGAAATATTGGCAATGCAGCTAAGTTGACATCATTTTTGGCGACCCTGTTGGAAACATGGCGATTGATTGAACGGTGCAGAAGTTGCTGTAGCGCCACATGGCAAGGAGATGGAACCAAGAGGGTAGAACACAAAAACCTTTTCCACAAAAAAATACATATACATGCCAATTTTCATTGTCATCGGTTGAACAGTGTTGGAGTGATGCGATTTCATATATACAAACATTCATTTATCTATATATAAAAAGGAGAAAAGCGACTCACTCACTGACTAATCACGATATCTCCGGAACTATTAAACCTACAGATTTGAAATTTGGTAGGCGGGTTCCCTTCATGGAGTAGACATCAGCTAAGAACGAATTTAGCAAATATTGAACCTCAAAGGGCGTTACGGGGGTTTAAGGGGCGTTCTAGATAATTATTTCCATTATTAAAGTATTAGATGTCCAGCCTTGAAACTTAATACAGAAATGCCCTACAAAATGATTTATACAACAATCGACCTCCAAGGGGCGTTGTTCAGAATTAAGGGGCGTTATAGGCAATTAAATCCTTTTTTAAACTATTAGTCGTAAAATCTTGAAAGTGAGCAAGCAGATTACATTCATTGAGTAGAGATTCGCTACAAAATGGGTTTTGCGAAATTCGACCCCCAAGTGGCGTTGTGGAGAATTAAGGGGCGTAAAGGCAATTAACTCCTTTTTTAAACTATTAGACATAAAATCTTGAAATTGAGTAAGCATCATTCATTGGGTAGATACCCGCTATAAGATGAGTTTTGTAAAAATCGCTTCCTAAGTGGCTTTGCGGGAGCTTAAGAGGCGTTATAGATAATTATTTCCATTCTTAAACTATTAGACGTACAGTCATGAAATTTGATAATAGGATCCCTTTCATAAAGTACAGATCCCCTACAGAATGGGTTTTGTGAAAATCGACCCCAAGTGGCGTTGTGGAGAATTAAGGGGCGTTATATATATAGGCAATTAACTCCTTTTTTAAACTATTAGACGTAAAATCTTGAAATTGAGTTAGCAGATTCCATTCACTGAGTAGTGATCTGTCATAAGATGGGTTTTGTGTAAATCGTTTCCTAAGTGGCGTTGCGGGGACTTAAGGGGCGTTATAGATAATTATTTCCATTTTTAAGCTGTTAGACGTACAGTCTTGAAATTTGATATAAGCGGATTCCTTTCATGGTGTAGAGACCCGCTACAAAATAGGTTTGGGGAAAATTGATCTCAAGTGTCACTGAGGGGAATTAAGAGGCGTAATATGTAAATATTTCCGCTTTTCAACTACTAGACACACCTGCTTGAAAATTAGAAGGTATGTTCCGTTCATGGAATAGAGTTTCTTTTACAAAGAGTTTTGCGAAAACGGACCCCTAAAAGGAGTGGGGTTGCAAGGGATTAAGTCGTGTTATAGAAAAATTTCTGTTTTTGAATTTAACCCATTTACTCGAAATTTTGTAACCACGTTTCTTTATAGTTAGAGTTCCACTAAGAATGGATTTTACGGAAATCTACTCCAGGGGGGAGAGGGGAGAGTTATTGCGGAGTATTGATAGACAAAATTCCCGTTTTCGAACTGCTAAGACTATAATAATAAAATTTGGTTTGCATGCCTTTTTTGTTGAATTGGAATCTGCCAAGAATGCTCTCAACGAGGTATTCATGATAAAAATTCCGTTTTTGCTCTGTTAGATTTAGACTTGAAATTTAGCACACATGTTTATTTTATGGAGTAGAGATTCACTGAAAGTGGCTTTGGTGGAAATCCACTTGATTATTAGGTTAAGTGATAGTAAAAAATCTTTCTACTTCTATTTTAGATATAAATAGAAATAGATATTTTAATTTATGTCCGTTTTATAACAAGAGGCGAGAGTTACAGCTATAAATTTATTTTTCAATACAATTGAATTCTTAATGCTAGATATCAATAATTCATATATACATAAACAGTATGCATTTATTCAACATCGTTAAATACCCAGTGAAGTGGGTGGGTAACGGCTAATATATATATATATATAGAGAGAGAGAGAGAGAGAGAGAGAGAGAGATTATATTCTGCAAATAAAAGGTTGGTTTATTAAAATAAGACCAAGGAGATCAGAGGTTATTAGCTCAAAATATTCAACTCCTTGAAGTAGTTCAAATTACATAAACTGATTTATGGAAAATAATTTTATTGTTAAATAGTAGAATTTTGTATCTAACTGTACAACTTTGAAATGTTACTAAAAATGCTATGGATGCAATGCATTTAGTTTTGAATAGTATTAGCAATCTTTCATACAAGTAGATTAACTTTGAATCAAATTTACAAAATTATAGACCGCATTCATAACTTAAAAATAATAAACACTTAAAATCTCTGTAACAACGAAAGGATTTTGAAGAACAAAATTCTCACAAAAATACAATATAGACATAAATCCTGTTATAACACAGACAAAACTATGATCTTCAAAGTCCAAGATACTCCTATCTAACTAATGAAAACAAAGGGTTTGTGACACATTTCCCTAATTCACATAAACTGGCCTTCGTACTCGCCTGATTTATCCCCTACTGATTATTTCCTGTGGGCCTATCTCAAGTCCCGGGTTTACAAATATCGCTCCAAGACCTTGGAAGACCTACGGAACAACATCCCAGCTCAAATGGACAATATTCTGGTCGATAAACTTGAAAAAGTGACTCACAAAGTTTTCGAAATCGAATGCATCAGTGTATTGACAATGGAGGGCGACACTAAACAGACATTGTGTTTCAAACTGTTTAAATTCAAAGTTCCAATGTTGTGTGGTAGGCGGAAAATAACAATAAAGTCAAATGAAGCCTGTAGAGAGTTTGAATGCATTTTCAAAACAGGAAGCTCGTACTCCCTGCCCTGCATTATTATAGGTAGTATTTTTTTTTAACAAAAACATGTAAAATTGTCAATTCAATGACTAAAATTTTAAAAATACCAATATAAAAATATCTGAATGATAAGTGTAAAAATGAACTTAAAAAAATAGACAGAACAGCCGTCAATTTTTTTTTTTTTTTTTCGTTCAATAATACGTGGATTGTGAATTAGGGGAAAATGAGAGCACGTCTCAAAACCGCGACAGATAAAAAAACATAAATAAAAATCATCGTGAGATTATACGCCAAATCCCTCCTGTTAGCGTAGACCCCGTGAACTTTTTAGCTTCTACTAGACATCCCGTAAAGAAGATTCTGTCACTTGCATCTGCTCACTAGGGCACATTCTGACGGTCTTCTTGAAGTATAAGATTGAAGCCTTCCCTTAAAAAAACATTGAATATCCGTCCATTCTCCTTAAAGTTTATTTTTATATAAACTTCATATCCATTTTGCTTACTCGCATAAGATTAAGGACTTTACTCACTGGAACAGGTAAACGATTCCAGGATTTTCTCAAATTTCGAGAGAAGATATAGGTATGGATATCTTCTTTCACAACAGCTATGCGTTAACGGTGTAAAGGATGGAACAGAACATTTCGCCTGCAAATGGCTTTTAGAGTATGTGTATAATAGAAAAACAAAGGAAAAAAACTGAAATAGGTTCGGAAAAAAAACCAGGGAACATGAAATAGATGGGAAAGAAAGAACATACTTTATTTTTTAAAGTTCTGAATATTCGAGCGTGGAATAAAAATTCTTATGCGCCATTTTCTGGTATGAAAAGAAAATACTGAAGTTTTAAAGTGAAGTTCCCTTCTATTTCATTCCAGTTTTGGTATTGTTTTTGGCGTTATTATTCTTTAACTATCTTGGTCTGAAAAAACGGTAGAATATTTTGATAAAATATTTAATATACATTTTCTTTCCTTTTGGATTGTTTTTAAAAAAGTGTATAAACTTATTTTTATATACATTATTTTTTCATCTTAGAAAGTATTGGACAATTTCAGTGGTTAATTTCATGGTTTAATATTTAAAATTGTGTAAGTTTCACTTATAATACTAAAAATACTATACATAATCAACACAAATGAATGAATGGAATTTAAATAATAATATTTTAGAAACTGTTGCATATATTACAAAAAAGAATACATTAAATTAAACAAAGAGAAACCAAGTTTATAATAATCTGATGTTTAATCAAGTTAGTTTCATACATTTTTTATTATCACGCTGGTAATGGCTACTAACGCTGGACAAATGTGTTCTTTAATCTCTTGCATTGTTTTCGGCATTGCATTGGTGGTACATAAAGTGAATTTGTAGGAACCCCATAAAAAATTAACTGGTGTAAGGTCTGGAAATCTTGGTGGTCATGGTATTTTGGGTAAGTTACTGTTTTATGCAAGCATTATTCATTGGTGTGGATGCTTCTCGTTCAAAAAAATACGTATTTAAAAAGATCCATGACCAGGGACTATAGTTTGTTGAAACAAAAATATAGTTATACAATCCTCACTTAGTTGGGGAAATAATAAGTTTTGCAACCTGTCCATATTGGTACTACTTATTACCATTTTTCAGCAAAAAAAGAAGCCATTCTCTTTTGTTTTTCACATAGAACACATTTCTCGGGAGTGGCCAAACATTTGTAGAGTTCCATCACAACGTTCTAAGGATAAACTGACATCTACTAATCTACTGCGTAAAAAAACTTGACATGTTTTTCTTTAAGATTGGGTCTCACTTTAGAAGAGTTGGTCAATGATTTGTGATATGTCTGCATTTCTAATTATAAAAATTTTACACATCACAAATAAGTATCAATATATTTATGACAAGTAATATAAAGCGTATTTATCAATTTTGGATAACTCACGTAATTTAAAGAGTTGCTTCGTGAATATAAACGTTTACCACGAGTTTATTACTTCTTCAGATATTAAAAAATATATTTTTTACGTTCTAAAGTGTCTATCGGCGTTTTCCCCAGCCATTCCTTTTAGGGAATAATGAGTCTTCAACAATTAATCTATTCAAAACATTCCTCCGAAGAAGAAGATTGGATTATGTAAATTAAGACCTGTAAATAAAGATTAAACTCTAGAGTTAGAGGAAGAGAGGTCAGATTGCTAACGGATAGCAGTGATTGATTAACGTGATTAGGCGTGTGAACTTTGTAGCTTATTTGAGTAATATTAAGGTTGAAGATTTGGTCAGTTAGTGATTAAATTTGATTAGGTCTATTTGAATTAGAAAATGTATTGCCGGGACATAAGCGATCCGGTTTATTAAGTGTTCTAGTTTCGCGTCTACCTCGTTATTGCTTCACATATTTAGTAATTGGTGCATTTCTCAACTTGGGTTATTGAATTCGTGTTGTTGTTGATAGTTGTAAATAAATATAAGTTGTTTTGAGTATGGCTTATCTTCCTTCCAATCCTATCACACTAATGGACGTTCATTACAACGTAGTTGATGTGAACTTCTTTTATGTATCTTTTAAGCTGCTTGCTCAGCTTTTAAAATTGAATCAAAAAATGTTTTTTTGAATTCTGAATTTGTAGATTAAAATTTGACAACTATAAACTTCTCGGAGAAATAGACCAGTACATATTCTGGGTACATAAGACTTTTTTATTGAAACATTTATTTTTCAAAACTGAATGAAGAGAAGCTTTATCTAATACGGTGTAATGTTGCTCCTTTTCTTTCCATTTCCATTTCCATTAAGAACTTAAAAGTGTTTCCGGAGTTGCTCATATCTAACAAGAGTGTCCCATCAATTTCTTCCCAACTGGCATCATTTGTCATATCCTTCACAACTGAGATCACTTCACTTCATGTTGCACATTTCCTTTATTTTACTAATTGAAACTAAACACCGTTTATCTTCGAGATTTATGTAATACAAACGTGAGACCTTAATGCACCCTAGATGATTTTCAATGATGGTCTGACGTTCATTTTCAGTCTACAATTCCCCTCTGATTGCAGATATATCTTCAAACAATGGGTGGTCTGTTGATAAACACAAAGGGATTCACGATCCATCACGAAGGGGTGGGGATGTTTCTAGAAAGACGATGCATGACAAAGCTAACGTTCTTCTCCTGCAGTTTTCTCCACTCAAACAGAATAAAGAAAGGGGACCAGCTTCCCCCAAGAAATGGGATATTAATGGCGCCTTCACTCGACGATCTTCATAGTCTGTTCTTCCTTGGATAAATGTTATGTTCGGTCTGAAAAAGATAGTTCAAATGGTTGGAATTGTGGATCAATGCTGAAAAATCGATCGGGATTTGATACCGTTTAAAAAGGCTGAATCGCAGAATGGTTTGAATTGAGCAATGACTTATTTTTGTGTATGATAGAAATGATGGCGAATGAATTATGAAATTATTTTATGATCGAAGTATTGTTAGATTAAGGATTTGATTTTTGAATCATAATCAGAACTGTAAACTCGATTCAGGATTTGATTTAGGATATAGATTCAGATTTTGTGAACTATTACAAGTTAGATTCAGGATGTGATTTGTAATTTAGATTAAAAATTTGAGTGCTAGATTCAGGATATGATTTGTGAGTTACTATGAGTTAGTTTAGGATGTGATTTGTAAGTGAGATTCAGAATATAATTTGTGAGTTAGATTCAGGACATAATTTGTGAGATAGATTCAGGATGTGGTTTATGATTCAGGATTTGTGGGGTTCAGGATGTGATTTTCAATTCAGGATGAGTAAGGTTCTGATTTATAATTAAGGATTTGCTAGTTGGAGTTAGATTCAAAATATGATTTACGATTCAGGATTTGTGAGAAAGATTTCAGATTTGTTGGCTAAGCTTGGACTCTATTTGCTGAATTTAGGATGCCTGAGATTTTCGTTATGGATACAAAATGTTGAAATTTAAAAAATTCCTTTTAATTTTTATAAATGTTTCGTATAATTATGGATATGTTTCATATCATTCAAAATGTAAGCATTCGAGTTAATTCTAAAATAGATGAAAAGGGAATTTCGTTGTAATTTGAGCCATATTTTGAAGTTTATTGAAGCCTGCGTTTAAAAGTTTACTGTAAAAAAAGACCTAGGGAGATTTCTACACACACATATATTTTATCTGATTTACTAGTAGATACTAGTAAGTCCCTGTAACTTGATGAATTTCCCAATATCAGGATACATTTGTAATTATTTTATATTGTTTTAAATTCAATATTCTCCATGATCTACCTTGATCCCTTGGACCTCACTAAGAATGCAAAGTAAGAACTATCTTCGAAAATTTCCAAAGTTTCTTCATTACGTATTGTCAATGCCCAAGTCTCTAACGCATGAGTCAGAACAGATCTTATAAGACTTTTGTAAACAAGCAATTTAGTTCTTAATTTTAGAAAGCTGGATTCTCAAACACTTTTCAGGGCACAAAACATCTGATTATAGCAATGATGGTATTTACCATTGTTTTCCATAAAAAGGAAAATAGAATCTACAGATTTCCTCATATTTTCTAAACATCACAATCTCCTTTTGTAATCAAGTTAATTTATGGACAGCTTTCTGAAACCTCAAAGTTGTTCAGGCAGTCAATTATTTGCCCTAGCTACATATGGAACAATCAGCGAGATTGATGTAATTCTCTCACGCAATTTTTATACACTGTTTTATCTTGATTTTGAGATGATTTCGAGATTTCAAAATTAGATTCAAAACAAGATTTATCTTTTGATGTAAACTATAAAAAATCGATACTTTTCCGAGACCCCTTGAATAAGAATAAATAAAATACGAAGGAAAAATATTTTTCTATCCAGCCTCTTCACATGCTTTTGACAATCAAGTGAATGATTTTCGAATGCATGGCGTGATTGAAAATACCACTTCAGTTGATCGTCTGGCGTTTTTCTATTTGATTTCCATTTGAATTTATTTTACATGAGCAGTTTTCTTATCACTCAGATAGGCAAGTGCAAATCTTAGAATTGTATGCAGAAAAATTGCCATTTTTGGCAAATGAGAAGTTTAGTGAGAGAAAAAAACGCTATCTGAAATCGACGATGTATAACATGTAAAAACAATATAGATTTTAAAATACTAAATAATTTGATAAATCACTCATTATCAACTTATTTTAATAAGGAAAAAAGGAATCATTTGAAGAAAGTTTTCAAAAGTACACTTTGTTACATAAAAATGAAAAAAAATCATTTGACTTATTACAATTTTTTGTGTTTTTGCAAAAAAAAAAAAAAAAAAAAACATGTTACTCAAATTATATATATATATATATATATATATATATATATATAGGATCGCTGGTATTTCCTGAAGTTGTATGGTTCTCTTTTGGTTTTTAAGTAAGTGGTGTGCTTGTGTATGGACCGCACAATTAAACATTCAATTGTATTCAGAAGCAATCTTATAGCTCTCTCTTGATTTAAAAATGGCTGGGCTTGAATTTCTAAAACGGAAGTATATTCATCTTTTATCCTTGTAACACCCCCGCAGCTCAGTGGGAAATTTTCCCGATTTGTTGCACGGAAACCACAAAATAACGAATGATTGCGTGAAAAAAAAACCCCCACAATTTATGGTCCTCTTGAGTTCCCTAGCCATGTGATAAACAGTTTTTGTCAGTACGCGAATGGAAACCTTCAACAATCATAGGCTTAGATCGGATATTTTCTTGCTGCAAGAAACACTTGCTGGCCTCATTTTACAGTCGCAAGTTATATCGTTTTGTCTGCAAAATGTTTTGCAGATTTTAAAGGTTGTTTTTCAAAAATACCCGACGTGGATAAGCAATTTCTTGATTTGACATTCAAATTAGGTTCAACTTTGATTAAAAATTGTAAAAACATAACATTTAGCACAGTATGTAACTCCTACTAACGTATGTCAGTTTTTTATGTTTAATGGACAATAACTTTTGGGATTGACCTTGATTGATTACAGCAACATTTCCCTCCAAGTGGTCCACACGGAAAATTCCGTCATTGTAAAGATGCCTCGAAAATGCACTGCACGGGTATTTTTGCCTTCAAGTAACATTCTCAAAAGCGGTTGAGCCGTACTTTTCTGAAATCATTTCACCCTTTTAAAGGTTTAACATTTTGAAAGATAATTAGGGACGGTGGAAGCCACACAGCAGGACACTGATAGAAAGTTTTATGGCTCGCACTGAACCCCGTGTTTTGACCCTGGAGCAATCGTAAAAAATCGGGGGGAAATTTCTTTAGACCCCAGGAAGTGTTTGTTTGTTAGCTTGCATTTTAAAAGTTTGAAAAGTCCCAACGCATAAGTAAAATATGTTACAATTCCCTTTTGGTTTCATATTAATTTGAAACTGTAACAAGTTGAGGCATGTCAGGGCAATCTGCTATTTTATGTAATTAGACAAATGACCTTATTAAGTATATTCCTTCGCTTCATTTTTCTTATCTTAATCAATGCTTTCAGTTTTTGAAACATGATTATTTCATTATAAGATGCCCAAAAAAAATTAATAAAACACCAACACTTTAAAATTTGACACCTTTTCAACTTTCCAACCACTAAAAATGAATAAATTTAAACTTCATCAAATAATTTGAAACATTTTCTTACACTTTGATAAAAATAATAACGAGAAAAAAAACTAATTAAGATCTATTAGTTTTATTTTTTTTAGATTTCAAAGCCCAAGTGTTCTGGGAAGTTAACGTACAGTACCTAGTTATATATTGTTTAAATACACCGAATTATCTTTGAATTTTTAGTGCTTGAACTTCAGTTTACATCAAAGACAACATGAATAAAGATTTTCCCACATTTTTTTATAACTTGATTGGTTGAATAAATTTTAATAAAAAATATACGGAAACATTTACAGTAGACATTTATGCATATAAATAAACATAAAAATCAATTTTAAATTTTCAATATTAAAAAAAAACATTCGAATTAATATTCAAAAATATCTAATTATGCAAAATACCTCAACATTTATCTTTTTTTAAAGGCTAACTGAATAAGTAATTAAAATCTGGATATTTTTTGAAATCTCGACCGTATAAAGCAAGAAATTTTATGTTAAAAATTTCATTGGAAATTTAAAAAAAAAATGTATCGCGCAGTTAAAAATTATTTACCATAAGTTATAGCAATTTTTTGAGTATAATATAAATTTCAAATTTTATTATATAACTTCTTCAGTATTTTATAATATATTTCGAAATTTTCATAAAATTCAGTTGAAACCTGCATGCTAAGAGCAAAAAATATATTAAAAAGAATTGATGAATAGACAATAAAGTTTTGCATAGAAGCAAAACTAAGCAGCTAAAGTGTAGGAATGAAAAATTTTGAGTATATCTGAAGTAGTTTTCGAAATATTTATTTTAAAGCTCAGAAAATTTGTGTGCGTTATGTTATACTTAATATTAATTAAATGGTTAAAATAATATGTTAATAATATCCATGTAAACGTTTGACGACACATTCATATACTAATAAAATTATAATGGTCTTTGATGCGAATGTCAAGAATTTTATGTAATTTTAAATTCAGACATTAAGATATTGATGTAGAAAATATAAAACGACCATCTAAAATACATGAAAAATGCAGTCTGCTATAAAATGATCTTGACAAACAAAATACGGCATTTTCACTTACTATAGCAGAGCCGGCTTAGTCAGGGGCGATCTGGAAAAACAGAGAGGGACCCGCGGTTTTGATGGATGCCGCTCTAGCTTTTAAAGTTCTCAGGAAAAAAATATGTGTATAAATTACAAATGGAAAAATAAGTCTTGTAATTTTCCATACATTTTTATAACAACAAATTGTGGAATTGGCTTCCAATACATTGTTGTGTTTGACAATATATAAGGTATCGAACCCTACTTTAGATAGATTTGTACTACTTTTTCGTAACCGTATTCCTTTTAAAATTAATTCGTGCAGCCAAAATACACTTTTTGCACTCTTAAAAATTTATGTTAACTATAACGGTTAATTTTAATTTATGCAACTTGTGAAATGTTCATAATTAACCATTTCCATCTAAACAGTTTAAATGAAAAAAAAAAGTTTGGACTCCTTCATTCATTAGGGAATTATATAAGATTCCAACATTAAGATTTATTTTTCACCGAATACGGTCGAGTGGTAATGTATCATGCTTCCACACAACAGGTCTGGTGTTCTATTAACGGGCTGGGCAAGGTCGACTCTGCCTTTTATCCCCGCTACATTGGGTCGATAAATGAGTACCAAGCCTGTGTTTGGAGTCTAACATACTTCAGACAGACTATTAAATCGGGACATCTGTTCATGCACCTCAGCGCCCAATGGTCACGTATATTGGGATGGGCATGGTAGTTACTGGCCCTCATGGATTGTTGTGCCACTGAGTTTGAGTTTTAAGTTTGAGGATAGCCTCACTTTTTAGGGATACCCCTTAGATAAACATGTATTTCCACTCATTTGCAATTAAACATTTTTCTTTCAATTACGTTTATTTCAGAAGGAACTTTGATGTTTCAAATGTATTTGCTTAATAACATGTATATTTGTGTATTATATTAAAATTTTGATCATTCCAAAATTACATGTTTTTTGCTCCTCTAAAAGCTTTTCGGATTTTAGAACTGATCTTACAATCCACATACGTTTTATAGTAGTTTATTTAAAATGATAAAGACATTTTTATAACTGTGTGAGCTTTTATTACTCGTTTATAAATATAAAAAATTGCTTTCAGTTACAGTTTTTAAAATGTACTGAAATAAGTGGAGGAATAGGATATTTACATATGAATATTTTTAACTACAGTAAGATATATTTATATTTCAGTTTCTTTACAATTTGAATAGAAGTTGTAAGCCATTTTGCGAATAGTTTGATATTGAATACAAACTCATAGGCTGTTTATTATAGTAAAGTGTTTTATTTTGATACCAGCACACATTAAAATAAGGCTCATTTGCAGATACATGATCAGCTTCAGTGATATTTAAATTTTCAAAAATTTTCTACACGTACGAAAACACATTCTTTCAAAACCACACACGACATCTCATTCTATGTCTTCCCTACAGCAGAAAATATTTGTGTATACTCAAAAAATTTAATATAGGTTACATTTCCAAATGTTAAAATTGTTTTAAAATTTGGTATGGATACAATGTGGAACTGTCGGTTAACTTTACTGAACAAAATTGTTTTAAGTGTACTGTTTTGAAAGACAAAATTAATTAGGGAGAACTTTTCACACAATAGAATTTGTAATGACTGAATTGTGTGAAAATGTAATTATCGATGTGTGACATTTTTCCTTGTAATAAAAGAAACAGAAAGATAAGAAATTAAACTTGAGTAGAAAATGGTTAGAAGTACTGTCATGCGCTTTTGAAGAAGAATATCCCCCATTAAAATTAAAAATTATTGACTGAATGTGTGTTACGTCCATCACAAATGCCGATGTAGAAAAGAAATTTTTATTTAATACAAGAAGTTTGAAAAGGAGAACACTAGGAATGAAAATTTAGATTTTTTCCGAAAAATATTCTGTTAACAAAAAATATCATTTATATAATTTTAATTAAAATAAACTAAAAGTATTGAAATCCTTTTTTATGTTATTTTAAATTAAAAATATAATTGAATAGAGAAAGATCGGTTTCATTTCATAAATATAATTATTGTATGTATATCACCATACGCACCATTTATTGTCTTATTGTTTAAAAAAAGAGATATGGCCTTTACTCTTTTTACCTCATTACTTTTTTAAAAAACAGGAAAGTGAGCGCGTTTTCTTACTCTCATATTCAAAAATGAATACAGTATGCTTTTTTGTGGTTCAAATCGCAATACCAATATATATATATATATATATATATTTAATTTTTAAAAAATGACAGAAAAATGAATTTTGTTTGAAGAAAATATAATTATTTCTCAACTTCTAACACACTATTTATTTCATTTTTTCCCTTTTTTTTACCCTTCATTTTGTTTTAATTTTACTGTGACTGAACATATAGGGGAAACGACCCAGTTGCACTACCGCTTTCATACATAATTGCCCAAGTCAACTTAACAGCTAGCTGTAAACGATTGATCTCTTGGTTCTTACTTGACAAAGGGACAGAACTAAGTCATAAAATTGTCTCCGTTCGACCTCCCAAGTTTAAAAAGGGGGAAAAGAAAGAAGTCTGTTGTATTTTTAAAGCAAACGGCAAAATAAGAGTAAACGTTTTCGGAATAACTTTTCAGGAGGAAGCTAACCACCCAGATTGTTAAGTCACATAGAGTAGATTAAGACCATTATTTTATTACCAAAGTTAGCTGCTGTTTTTCGTCCTCGTCACTTGACCATGGTTCAAAATTACGATTTCCGTCGCCAAAAACCCTCGTGTAGCTGGACAGTACTATGTTAACTTCCCTTACACTTACTTAGCTGCTGCTTAATGCAAGTCCGAAAGTTATGATTTTTTTCAGCGTTGGCAGATGGTATTGCTCGGCTTATTCAATGTGCGGAAGATAAAGCAAGATCCCAAGCTCAAAACCAATTTTTTTTAGTTTAGATCGGACTACAACAAACTTTGATAAATATGAGGTCCAGCAGCAATTAAAATTTAGAAGAATTGTTAAACATTTCTGTTCGTTTGTAGGGGGAAAATGGATCAGATGTCATAGAAATGAAAAGTTATTCGCCAAGTCGAATGATGCGTGTTTGTCGGGAGAGTCAAATTTATATTAAATTTTATTATTTTTAAGAAAAATATATAACTAATACCTTTGTGTGGTATTTTCTGTTTATTTAAGCTTGTAATAATTATTTTTTCAGAATTATAAAGTTTAAAATGGTTTTCTCAGTTTGTGTTTTTTCGCATTCAAAATACTACTTCATCCACAGTTATTTACCAATCACTTCCATTTTTTTCCATGTGTTTTATATGTAATGCATGTAAAAATATCAAGGATCCATTTTGCTTTAAGTTGAATAATTTTTTTAAAATATTGAAATGTGGGAGATATATTAGGCTGTTGGTTGAATTTTAGCATATATAACAACATTTTATTATTTTTTTCTCCAAAACTAATTAAGATATTGTAAAATAGATTCTTAAAGTGTTTAAAAAAATCCTTAGAAATATTAGAAAAATTTCATGTCAAAAAATTTAATAACACAAAAAGAATAAATTTTTAAAAATTTCTAATTTTTTTAAAAAAAATTCAATTTGTAAAAATTGTATGAATAAAAAATTTATCTCGTATTTTTTTCTTAAATATAAAAATCATATGAAATGCTAAAATATAATTTTTAAATACATAAATAAAAAAAAATGCTCAAAGGATGCCGAGTCCTTTTGAACCCTACCCATTATCCTTTATTGTATATGTACTAACCTATGTTTTTGATTTTATTTATTTCATGTGTTAAATTCTTTTTTAACTTGCCACGCCATTTTTTGTATATATTCTCCCACGTGTCATATTACTACTTCTGTCAATATCCTTAGATCTTTGTCCAAAAACTTGTTCCACTTAGTAATCATTTATTCTTGATCAAATTCAAACTTGAAATAAATTAGTTATTTATATAAGACCCTATTAATCTTATTTATTAGAAAAAACAGAAAATAATACCCAATTTATATTAACTATTATGATTTTTGATTATTAGATATAATTGAGAAGACTTTAAAGCCATAAAAAATAATTTCCGTGCGCTAGATCGAGAAAACTACCCACTGTGCGCCGTACACTTGTCAGTCTATTTCCATTTACTCCTTCTTCTATGGATCTCTACTCAACAAAAAAATCATATTAACCTTATTCATGGTATGTAGCCTTAATAATTTAAAAACAGTAATATTTTATCTACATAGTAATATTTTATCTATCTAGCACCTCGGCCTCTCTTCTCGTTTCTTTGTAGTCGATTTCCACAAAATGATGTTAAGTTTCGATGTGTTTGTTGAATTTCATACTTTTTGCTCTAAAAAGGAACTCTTTTTACATATAATGTCCCCACAACTTCTCTATGATGTAGATTTCTGCAAAACCACAATTATCGAATCTCTATTAAAGAAAATAAACAAGATTTAAAATTTTCAGGTATGTATGGCTAACAATTCCAGAATAAATGAGTGAGAGAATAATTGAGTGAATCTCTTTTGTTCTATAGTGGACATGTGTGCGGGTAAAAATGTGTACTACTTTTCTATTACTGTAAAATACGGCGTATAACACGCATTTTTTTTAACACAAAAAGTGAAATCGAAATTTAAGGAAGCGTGTTACACACCGGGTATAAAAATGAGAGCTTCATTAGTAATAAACGATGAACACACAGAGAGAAAAATTAGACTTCTAAACACCTTTTATTTAAAAGAAATAAAATACCTTATGCACTTCAAGGGTAGTTCTAGAAGAATACTATATTTTCTAAAGCTTGGAACAGCGATACTCAACCCACGGCCCGCGGGCCGCATGCGGCCCACCGAGCTTTTTTAAGTGGCCCGGTCATGGTCCATTGCTCTGAGAAATTTACTTATTTAAAAACATTGTACTAAATTTGGGAGGGGGGAATTCTTTGTCAAGAAATCAAATATATCAACTTTGACTTTTTCTTTTGGTGTCGTACGGGTACGAATTGATATTCTTTTTCTATTTGCAATGGTTACGGTTAGGGATAGAAGACAATAGTAGAGTAGGAACTAATTTTTAACTATCTTTCATACTTTCAAGCGAAAAATATTTGAAAAAAATAAATAGTTTCAAGAGGAGATTAGGAGGTTAAGTATTTTGTAGGGAAAAACAAACATGGATCAGTAATTGTTTGATTTATCACAAAAGTGCTGTGTTTAAAAATACCAATAAAGAGGAATTATTCAATGATACTTTTCCTCGAAAATTTCTTTCAAGAGGTTTGTTATGTTATAGTTAATCCTATGAAACCATTTATTGATGCAGAAATTGTGAAAGTGTGTTTCTTTAAGGCTTCTAATTCAGTATTATTGAGAAAAATAAAAAAAAAGTATAAAAGAATAATAATTAAAAAAAGCAAAACAGCAGTTATAATATTTCGATCAATTTTCCACATTTTATATTTCCTATGTTATCTTGGTTGTTGTTGTTGACGTGTGTTTTTTATCCTGGGAACATATGAAATACACACAGGTGAAGAAGAACAAAAAGATTCCATACAACAGAAGAATATACACATTTATTACAGATGACGCTCCCAGATTATAACAAGAAGGAGTGCGCTGCTTTCCTTTCGAGACGGGAATCCATTACAGGAAAAAGATCGACTTCTTTCCCGAAGAAGATGCAACCATGTCTTACTCGGGATTCGAACCCGAACCCACTCGGTTACAAGTCGAGGGTCATAGCCACCATATTGGCAGGCTGGGCGACAATGTTATCTTGGTCTTAAAGCATTTCTCCCCCCGTCCCCTATTTTCACTCATGTTGTGGCTCGCATAAAATAACTAGCTTATGTATGCAGTCCCCACATGAAACAGCTGTCATATGTATGCGGCCCAGTAGAAAAAAGGTTGATTACCCCTGGCTTAGAACAATACATCGAATTAGGTATCAAAACACAAGAACATTGCGTAACTACATTTCCGGTTTCTTAGTAAAAATTGGGATGAGCGTTATCAAGAGAACATACCTAAAAATAAGGAACTGCCGTTTGCCTTTGTTCTTTGTGTTTCTCTCAAAGTGGATACATTTTTCCTTTGATTAATTTTTGCTTAGTAAATTATCAAGGGCTTCTATTATTACTAATCAGTGCCAGTCATATTATACGAAATATCCCACTTTGTGTACATTGATATTTGAATCTCCGAACTTCCTTAGAACTACGCATTGAAAAAAAAAGTTAATCGAATAAAATATCTCAGAAAACACAATTCTATTTTCTTCCACTGATCTCTAATTTTTAGTATTTTTACTTCTAACATTCCCAACGTTACATGTCACACAAATTCTCCCCGGTTACACCAAAATCACACACATTTGATTTGAAATATCTGTTCAGAATCAAGTTAAGAGACAGTGAACCCTTGCAATCAATAAACTAACCACATCAACGATGAAGAAAAAAAAATGTAGACCATCTTGTTCTTTCAAACTATCGGCCAAAAGTGAGTGTCCGAACGATCGTTAAATATGTCACTGGAACTAACGCGCAATACCGAATCTAATCCATAATATCGAATTCCTATCAACTGTGTGTCGCAAGTGTAAAGTGACACTTGTGAAACCTGGGGTGTCTGTAGTTAGTAACTAAGATGAATGTTAACAGATTCTCCAATATGTTTCTGCTGAAATGAATTACTGGTGTTTGCTGTTGAGCATGGGACGCAATTACTGGTGAGAATCGTTAATTTCCCGAAAATTACACACTTTCTTGTCGGCAGAGTATTATTAGTTTGTCTATGCGTTGAATTATTTGTCTTGGTCACATGTATTTTGCTTTGACATGGATTTAAGAATGCTTCGTAGAAATACTTTGAGAGTACAATGTACTGAACATACAATATAGAGTAAATAAACATTTATATGGGGAAGTATTGTTAATTCTTATTTTATGTCATATCTTTACTCATAAATGGTAAGCGTCGCTCAATAATCATGATTTCGAGCTACCTAGGAGGCCATGTTGAAAGTATCGAGTGTTCGGGTCTTTTAAGGACAAGGTCCACCAAGGACCAAAGCGAATAATGGGTGAGGATATATGGAACCGAATCTTCATGTGATGTGGGAGCTTGAAGAGTAAGGATTATCAGTCCATTAGGTATACGTTTCATTACTTGAACGTGATTTGACACTAGAACATCCGTTGGTGTCAATTTGACACCGGAGCATGTTTCTTTTGTTCTCCCTTCCGCATTTTTGCAGGGAATTTAAAAAATTTTTGAGACATTTAATCATTTTTCCTGATAATTACAAAAAAAAAAATGTTTTGTTGTTCTAGGTTAATTTGGAGTGATTTTCCAACTAAATATACCTAGAACGAACGCAGGTGTCATTTCGCGACCATGACAATTTATCTTTATAAAAAGCTACCGTTCAACAAAATATAGTCCACTAAGTAGATACCATTATTAAACAAACTTCCCAAAGTTTTATTGCACATTTTTGACCTTGAATACAGTATTATTGAGTTCACAATAGAAATGAATACTAAAATTGTTGTGTCTAAGTGTTTTAGACACAACAAGCATCAAGCATAGTAGCTGCTCATAAAAAAAATTTCATGCGATTTTCGAATTTGAACACCATGAAACGATGGCTCTTTGAAAAAGTTTAACCCCTGAGGAAATAGTAATTTCTTGAAAGAGCTTTCTGGAAATGAAATGGCTCTAATTTAGATTCCGATGAAGATAAACAAATGAAAATGAATGCGATGAATCTGAAGAAAGTGTAGATGAAATTGATAATAATCCAGCAAATTCTGACATATATGTCACTAGGGATGACATATAATGGATACAGCACAATAGCAAGGCCAGATAGCCTTGAAAATAGTAATGTTCCTGGCAAATTTGTGACTCGAATTGTTTTGTAACAAAGAAGTGGTCCAACAGGTTTCGCAAAACATAATGTCAACAGCATATATATATATATATATAAAGGGTCATAATATATGATAATTACATGAAATGATGTTAAAAAGCCGTAAGACTAAATTCTGCAATTATTCAGTTGAAACATTTACTTTATGTATCTTATACCGCGGTGTCAAAATGACACCAGTGGTCGTTTGAGGGTAATCGCGAAATACCAGACGTTCCTGTTTTAAAGTACCAGTACGTGCTCGTAAGATTAAAATGTCAAAATTAAGGCTCTTTGTTTATGGGACATATATCTTTAAAAATTTCCATTAGAGCTTAAATTTTTTTGTGATCTTATAATTTAAGTTGGAGTTTTGGAGATCTTATAATGCATGTTAAGGTTTAGGTACAATTTTTTTTTAAAAAAGTACCTCTTAAATATGTAAAGTATTTTTTGCACATGTATAAAAAAATTCAAAAAATATAATGAACCTATTTCTTTAGTAAAATATTAAGATAGTTTGTTAAAAAAACTATAAAACTGTAATTTTTGAAGTTTCTGTTTCCCCCTCCTCTTTTTCATACCTATACATATAAATAAAATGAAGTGTCTGTTTGTAATTTGAAATTAACAGCTTTTTACTAAATGCATTTAAAAGTATTTACGGTACTTGCATGAAAAAATCTATTTTTAAATTTTTTGTCTGTGTGTGTGTGTGTGGCTGTCTATCTATCTATCTTTCTGTCCGTCTGTTTGTTCCGGCTAATCTCCAAAACGGCTGGACCAATTTTGACGAACTTTTACTGGAAGATAGCTAATGTTATAAAAATAACTTAAGGCTACTTTTATTTTAGAAAAAAATTAGAATTCCGAGAAAATAAAATTAAAACCAATGAAATATTGAGCAATATCCGATTCAAATAGGGATTATTTATTTCAATAGGGACTAATTTTATTCAATAGGGATTATTTTTATTTAATAGGAATTATTTTATTTCGCGAGCCTTCTGTCTCAACGATTGCTAGCAGTTATTTCAAACTTTTTTCTTTGATTAGGTTGCTGCCATTCGCGACATTTCCCGTTCATGTCTTGATCCTAATGATTTTACAGTCCTTAACTGTATTGTCAAAGTTCATGCATCCCTTCACCCCCCCTTCCTTGCGGCTTCGTTTGTGTTGACGTTTTACACTACTTACTAAGACCTATTTTGATCCTAAAGATTTTAGTCCTCACCCCATCGACAGCGTCAAAGGTCATGAGTCCCTTTCACCCCTTGCTCAACAAAAAGCAAAGAAAAAAATAAAACAAAAAAGAAACATAGATCACAAAGTAGAAGAAAAGTTTTCGTAAACTCTGCGAAGTGAATAAACACTTTTTTGTTCAATTCCACGTGGACGAAGTCGCGGGAAACAGCTATTTAACATAAAATAAATGCATCAGAAAGTAATATTAATGTATTACACATCCAGATAAAAGTTATTTCTACTATTTTTAGTGTTTATTACACAAAATTTGTAACAATGTGTTACTTTTGCTGAGCAGTTTGGTGTTTTCAAAAATCGACCCACAAGAAAGTTACGGGGCATCATAAATAATAACAACAATAATAAAAAAATCAGCAATTATATCTAAAGACTTAAAATTTAGCAAACATGGTATTTTCGTTCAGCTGAGTTATGTAAAAACCTTTTTTTTTCTGTTTAATTTACAATTCCCATAAAATTAACTTATTAAAAACTCCTTTATTCTTCAGTCTGTATAGTTTAATTTTTCAATTCACCCGTACGAAGAACGGGTATACCAGCTAGTATAGAGCTATACTTTAAAACACTGTGCTAATTCGACTAAAAAATATAAGTTCGCTGCATGCACATGTATCCCATATAGAAATATCAAAAAATTGGAAATATTTAGAGCAATATTTTTCTTAAAAGTGTACTTAAAAGCAAAAAAATATGCTTTGGTGAAAAAGTGAAAAAACTAAACAATTGTAAGCGTTTCTTTACATTTTTGTCAGTCACTTTTTTCATATTTTAAGGTTATATTATCAACAAACATATACGAGTTATACATTTTTAGATTCAGAAAAATATGCTCTGTTTTTAATACTAAAATTGAAAAATTATTTTTTTGAATGTGCGTGATGTCATGGTTTTCTTAAACCCCTCGGATCATTGCCATTAGTCCTCGTCTATTGAGGCTAATTACAATTATGAGAGGATTGTTAATCTACTTAAAGTATGGTCATAGATGCTGATTTAATTTTCAAACAAATCGTATTTATTAAGCCGTTTTTTATGGAACTGTAGGAAATCTGTTTGTAACTTACTTTCTGATTTTAAGTTACATGTAAGATGCATTTTTTAAAAAAAAATTGCGGTTATTTTTAGGACTTCGAAAAAAATTGTACCATAAATCACGAAATTTCGGAGATGGTAGGAATTAAGTTCTTTTTTATTGATCCTACACAAAATCTTTGGAAAAACGTTTTGATTTCTTTCTGCATTGAGTCAATAAGGAAATTTAATATAATATTTTCGTTTTTAAGATTTGTTATTGCAAAAGAAAATGTTTTCAGTTAAATTTGGATTTTATTTAGACAGTTTTTGGTCTGATTTTAAAAGATTAGTGCTACTTTTGTGTAGGTAATATTTACAATATATAAACACATCTCGTTGCATAGATGCTCCCATAAAATAATGTTTACTTTAATTTAATTCTCAAAAAAAAAGATCCATCTCTCCTACGCTTTAATCGGGCTTCAATTTCAAATTTTTGAGGAACATATTCCAGTACGATACATTTAAAAATAAATTCAGATTTTGTAAATTACTTTTAAATCAAATATGCAACTTAAATTTCTGTTGTAATGACTTCTATTAAAAACCCTTGACGTTAAATTTGCTTGACAAGACTATCTACGAAGATTGAATGGTACTCTCATCAAATAATTGACTCCATTTCCTAATGCCATTTTCTTGATCTTCTTTAAAATCTCTTGAAGGTCCATTTTCCGCAATAAAATGTTCATTATAGTCATTTTTAAAAAGCTATCAAAGTGGTCATATAATGAAGGAAGTACGATTTTAATGTATTCTAACAGAATCATAAATTGTCAAGTTTTATCAAAAATCTTTCCATTAGGAGTGAAGTTTTTTTCCCTGATGAAAGCATCTTATCTCAAAATTCTTTTTCTTTAAGACTATTTTGAAAATCGCCTCGTGACTGCGGGAAATTATTCTTCTGTCTCAAAAACATGGCATTTGGATGATCCACAATTATGTGTGATGTACGTTATCACTATGTTAAGAATTTTCTTTGCAAATATTTACGTAGTTTTATTGAAACAAATATTATGTTCAAGATGAATGGTTACAATTTTGGTGTTTTTTGGGACCGGATGCCTTGCTTTTCAATTTCAATGACTTATACACTGTTTTATAATTCTTTAACTTGAAAACAAACTTGTTTATTTTAATATCTCGCTTACGACAAACATAATAATGTTAACATATAAAAGTTATTTTTATTAGATATTGTTACGAATGTTGTGTAATTAATGCTTAAAATAGTTTAAATAATTTATATCTGAATGTTTAATATGTTAATATTACTTCATGTTGTATTTATTTTATGAGAAAAGAAATGTAACATTTACAAGAAATGCTGTATCTTAAATTATAGTGGCGATTCAATCAAAATTTAGAGAAATATTGGCTAAACATCCAAGTTGGCAACATTTTTGGCGACCAAATTCGGAGAGTAAGGAACCACTTTGGCTGGTCCGTGATCATTTTTTATGGCTATCATATGGAGGCCTTCGAATCACAATCTATGACGAAAGCGGATCTTTCAAGAAAGATCCATGTATCCTATAAATAGGGTCGCTCGCTGAAACTGAGTCAGTATTGTTTTGGCTGTTGAAGAGTTGCTGCGATCGAGCAATTGCTTGCGAAAAATATTTATCCTTACGTATATGCATTTTTAGACATTGATAGTTGTCTGAGCTCTGCAAAAGATGTGAAAACCCACTGGAAGTTATTGAAAGAATTTTGCTGCTGTATCCTCTATTTCAGAGATACTCAACCTGCGGCCTGGGCCGCATGTGGCCAATTGAGCCTCTTTAAATGGCCCTCCATTGTTCTGAGAAATCTACTTTTTTATGAACAATGTATTAAAAGTTTAGGGGGAAATTCTTTGTCATAAAATCAAACATATCAATTTTGCTTTTTGTTGTCGGTGTCATACGGGTACGAATTGATATTGTTTTTCTATTTGAAACGATTAAGATTAATGATAACAGACAACAGTGGAGTAGCAATAATTTTATGGGTGGAACTCCTTTTTAACCATCTTTCATACCTCGCAAGCGAAAAATATTGGAAAAAATAAAACGTTTCAAAATGATTGGGAGGTTGGTTGACTATTTTGTAGTGAAAGACAAACATGGATCAGTGATTGTTTGATTTGTTACGAAAGGGCTGTATTTGAAAAATACTAATAAACAGGAATCATTCAAAGACACTTTTCCTCGAAGATCTCTTTCAAGAGGTGATAAATAGGTTTCTTGAATAATCTTTGCAACCGTAACACATTTTTTGTCAGTGGTAATACCACGGCGGTTTTAAACATCCTAAGAAGTTTGTTATATTTTTGGTAACAATATGAAACCATTTACTGATGCAGAAATTATGAAGGAGTGTAACTGAAATGTTTCTAATTTCATGTTAGTGAAAAAAATAATAATTTTTAAAAAAATGAAAACAGGAGTTATAATATTTTGATCAATTTTTCGTATTTTAAATTTCCAATGTTATTTTTGTCTTAAAGCATTTCTCCCCCCCATTTATCCTCATGGTGCGGCCCGCGTGAAATAACTCACATACGTATGCGGCCCGCATAAAATAACCGACATATGTATGCGGCCCAGCAGAAAAGAAGGTTGAGTACCCCTGCTCTATTTTATGAGCTGTTTTTCAACAATAAATTTTCATGGCTCCTGAAGAACTGATAGCATAAAATCCTCAAACCCGATCCACGGAAGAATACTTATAATAAACATTTAGAAAGTGTGTGTGTTAACCAAATCCTAATTATGCATGCTTGATATTAAATTGGTTGTTTATCTAACATATACTTTATTTGGGCTCTTTTATAACACACGGGCACTCAAAAGAATGACTTAAAATAAAAAAATAAAATTTTGTGATATCGAAGTGTCCGAAAAATATTTGTTTTATTTTATGAGGTTATTGTTTTTGTTAGTTTGAATGACGATCCCCAAATGACCCCCAAATTTTTCCCTTTTTCTGTACCTCTAGATGACTCGCAAATATTATCTCCTTTATATTCTGTGTATTAAATATTAGTCCAGATTACGAATATACGCCTATAATATATATTCAAATTGCAAAATTGTTATTGCTAACTTTTATTTAAAATTTAATTTCTATATAATTATTTCACTTATAAGCATACCTTTATTTTTTATTTGTATCCGTTTTCTACAATTTATATTTGTTTTGTATCCGACTGTTATATAATTTTCATGTTTATTTCTGAACTGTTGTCTTGTTCTCCACATGTTTGCCTGTGAAGAGTCCCCTAAAAAGGAAAGAAAGCGATATCTTAGGGAAAACTTTGACATTCCCTTTGGCCCATTCTTTACTGTAGACAAATGACAAGAGTGAGCCATCCTGTCAATATGCTGACGCTATGAGATTCTTCCGAGTCCCTAAAGATACATTGCTGTAAGGTATTACTACTCGAGTGCTTTGGTGTTTCTTAGGTTCCTTGTCTTGATGTTGCATAGCTAAAAATCTCGAGTAATTTCTGGTTAAGTGCGATTCCCTGCAACTATTTGATTGACAGCTTCTTTTCATACAGACCTTGGATGGTACATTCACGTTAGAGGTATACATTCTTTTCGTGGATTTTTTTTCTGCATGCTATGGAGAATTTCGTATTTCACCAAATATCTATAAAATTTTGAATTTGAATAATAAGCTTTAAGAATACGCTTGCTTAAATGAATATTTTTCATTTAAGATTCATTACGCTAAAAGATCATTTAGGCGTTAGGGATAATTTAAAAAGTCATCAAGATGCATAAATTGACCTCTTAAATAAAACTGCATTTACTTCGGAAGCTAAACACCTTTTTTCATTTAAATGACTTTAAATCTCAAGACTTTCAAACTCGAGGTCTGTGTTCCCTCTGTCAAGTATTTTTTTCCGAGTTCCGCAGCCAGTAAAGGTCTGCCATGTAGGTGGAGGAAGCGTCTGATGCACGTTATATATGTCGGGACTCGAACTCTTTGTGTTAACGTGTTTTAGGAAGCATGAAGAGTGGAGTGCCTGTGTTCAAGTGTCAAACTCATCCCTCAACCCTGTTTGGAAACTACAAAGTCCGTCCCTAATACCCTCGTGCGGTTTCGAATGGGATGTTTATGATTATATTTTCCTACAAATTTTGATCCACATAAGCCAATGAATCCTTTCCAAGATGTTATTTCTGAGTTTTGTCCAGTTTTCCAGTTATCATTGATGGATTTTCGCTGTATTATGACACATTGGTTAACTGTAATATCATGCAAACTTTCACTAAAAATTTTATTTTGATATTTAGCATATAATACTTAATAAAACTAAAAAAAGTCACTTACTTGAATTGTATCATTGAGCTATAGTTCCGAATTCTCTGAATTCGCACATTTAAAAAATATCTAAATATTTTTGTTATTGAAAAACAAATTAATATGTGTGGAACATGCAGAACATTTATTCTGAAATTTTTACTTTTTAATAGAACTAAACTAAAATAACATCAGTGTGTTGAGGAATAATACACATATCAATTCTTGATACAAAATATATCTTTATGGGCAGTAGCAAATTAAATATTATAGGAGCTTCATCTTATTACTGCTTAAATTCTATTCCTACACTTTTTACGTATCTTTTACAAAAAGTTTATGATACCCTTTGTTGAGAATCTGATTTTTTTTGTTACATTGTACATATTTACAGTCTAGTACTTTATGTAACAAATTTGGAAATATTTGGAGAAGATATCAAGTTTTAAAGGAAAAAAATGGATTTTTTTAATTGCATGTTACTCAATGCATATCTAAACCTTTTAGTCTATTCCTGTTGCTGTTGATATCCGTAAAGAAATATATTTTAAAGCGTCACATTCCGCTAAAGTATACTATTGTTTGAAAGAAAATAATCTTGTTTTGAAATGCAGAATATATTAGATATAGGAATAGGAGTTCTGTAAAAATAAAAACTTAATCTACTTTTCTTTGAATACATTGCTAACGGGCAACACTAGAGATTTAGAAAAGAAAAGGGAAAGAATATATATATATAATAATTCTTAACTTTTTATTCCCATTTTTTTCTCTTTTCGTGTTTTTATAATGCTTTTTCATGGTATTCAGTGAACTGGTAAGGCAAATAACCTTTTAACCTTTGTCGCTTTTTTTTAGGAAAAAAAATCTTGGAGTGTTATTTTTATGTATAACACAGCTATAGGTTTCAGTGCTTCTCGCGCATAACCATCTCATTCATTAGCGCTCAACGATGTTAAGAAAAGGAAGCAGGAGAGTTTTTGTTGCCAAGTTAATTTTGTTAAATTGCTAAAAAAATATAAATATCATATGAGGCTTGTCATAAGATTTTCAGTGTTTTCTTTCACCCGGTTACTTTGAAACTGATCGGTGTAATAAGATTAAGAAACTCTCTGATCTTCGAGAATGTAATTAGCTTTCATACTCGCAAACAGGGCCAAGATAGCTTGTTGGAGGAAATTAGTTTTCATTTTTTCAGGAAAAGCATTATATTTTATTTTATAATTCTAACAATGAACTTGATTGAATTTAAAAATACTTATGCAGCGTTTTTTCAAGGATTTCGTTAAAAAATTATATTCTAATTAAGAAAGTTGATATTAAATATTTTAGGCATTTCTTGCAAGAAAGCCTTAAAGTCTTGACAAGTTGCTAAGGATATAAAATATATATTTCCTGGAAAACATCAAGTTGGAAGCCAAAGTTTTTAGCGAAAACTTTGGCATTTTACTGATTTATTAATGCACTTATTTTATATTTTCACAACAGAAGCAAACATTTAAACAGACATATAAAATCTTTATGTATGTACATGAATAAATGCTATTTTATCATGAGATATAATCTTAAATTTGAATTTTATAAATACTTCATGCCTTTTCCAGGTATATTTCACAAATCATAGAAAACAAAACAACAGACGTGAATTTTTTCGCTGGTCAAATTTATTATTTCACAGTGATAAAACTGTTTAAAACTGGGAGATTTCTTAGATAGCTGCAAAATCTCTGAAATAAAATATTTCTTTAGCATTACTTAAATAATTATGAAGTAAAATTGTTTGAGTATACAATATTTGCGATATTGTATCAGATAGATTAAAATGGTTTCCTTCTTGCCTTTCTTGTGATGGATGCTTTATTTTTTAATTAAATCTATCGTATTTAGAAGTGTGAGGAGACTTAAATTTAAGAAAATACATGACGTAGTAACATTTTGCATCCTTCAATTAAAGAAAAATAATTTGTTAGTAAAATCGGAGCTTGGTGGCTGGCAAATACAGGTTACTTGTGCGGGTAGTTAAAGCACTGAAAATATTCTTGCTGATTCATAGAAATTCCTGGTATTTTAATCTGAGTGAGTATATATATATACTGTAAAGAATGAGAAGATTTATTTGCTCCGGCCGTATGTAAACGCCTTTAAAAAAACGATACTTTTCTTTGCGCTGCTTTCAATAAAACTATTCCGAATTCTTTGGAATGCAACAAAATGACCTTGATAATGAATCCTAAGGATATATTTATTTAAGAAAAAAAATTTATTGCTTGTGCCTTTTCTTCCCCTCCAATATACCTCATACGTTCACCTATGGGAAAAACAGTGGCACTTAGGAGCAAATCGTGTAACTTTTAATCCACAGTTAAAGGGTTAAAGCAAAGGGATTCTTAGTTGTTATTATTTTTTGCCTTTTTTCTTTATATCTGTAAATTAAAATTTATGCCCTTTTACTCACAGGAATCTACTTATTCACGAATTTCACAGTTACAGTTTATAAGCATGTATAAATATAATTAAGAAGACAAAATCATAATACAATATTGTATGCATTTTCTTTGCACATTATCAAATCTTAGAACCAATAATAATTCATATCCTTCATAATTATAATTAATTATAGTATTAAACAGTTAAGAAATTTCGAAAAATGTTTATTTTTTTAAACGTGTAACTGTCAAGTTTTTTGTTTTGAATGGGCGACAATATTAAACCGCTATCAGGAACTCTTGTTGGAAAATGCATGAGGATGTGTGAAGATACACTCATATCTTATCACAATCTTGGTTTTTGAACACGTAAAGAAAAAAAAATAGCTTAGAAATCAAAAATTAAAAAAAATTATTGTTATGGAAATAAAGTTCAAAATTTGAATGTTATGCTCTATTTTAGTTTGTACGTCCGCCTAAAATTTATTATAGTGAAGAAAAATGATTAGTTATGGCTTAGAATTCTACTCTATTCTAGGTATCTTATAATAAATAATTTTTGGTTAATTACTTTAGAACAACCTTCTCGAACATAACAATGAAGTTGTAAAGTTGAAATTCATAGTTAATAATGAGTGACAATAAAATCAACAAAATAAATTGTTTAGATATTTATTTATATAAAGTTTCATTCAGAACTGAACGACTACTAGGCAATGATGCTTCTTGCACCATAAAACACCACATCACTCACTCGGAAACGATGCTAATTGAGCAATATTAAATTAATATTTACTAAAAGAATATCAATTTATCAAATATATGAGTGTAGAATGCTACATTTTAAAAAAATTAAGTCATTCTCAATATAAATTTTGAATTATATATGTTATCAAATTAATTTCTTATGGAATTTGTCACTCTTATTACACTATTAACTGAACTTACTTATATAAAGTCAGTAGCTTATGATTTTGTCTTCTGGGTTGGGCACAGTGGCGCAACAGCCCATGATGGCTAGGGCCTACTGTGCCCAACCCAGTATACGGGACCATTGGGTGCTGAGGTGTATACGCAGATGTCCTGTCCAGGTGATCAGTTTGAAGCAAGACCCGCAGTGTTTAGTCCCGAAGCAAGCTTGGAACTCATTTATCGACGCACTGCCGTAGGGAAGAAAGACTGAGTTAACCTTGCCCAGCCCGGGAATAGAACCCAGACCTGGGGTGTGGAAGCGCGACACGCTACCAATCGACCAATGGGCCTTCGAACTTATATATATGCACCACACTATAAAAAATCAATGAATATTCCAAATATCCGATTACAACTGCATTACATTTCTCTTATATAGCTGTCATACAATCTAGACAGTGATATCATCTCATAAATCGTTTCCTTTCACGAATGTAAGTTTTAAAATGAAAAAAAAATGACCCATCTAAACTATTGTTCAAAATAAAAAATAGATAAATAAAATGAGCTCATCCTGCTTTATAGATTAAAGAAAAGAACTATTGGGTATTTTTGTTTGACGACTAGTCAATAGCTAACATAAAAAGAGTGGAGAAAAATGAAAGTTGCTGTACTATTAAACGTTGACTGGTAATCCCGACCTGAACCAAACAGATTCAGAATAGGCATTTTTCTCTTGTCTAGACAGAAGGCGATTGAAAGAAGTAATCATATTTTTCTGGACATGTCATACAACAAATTGATATACCATTGATCATTTCCGACATTGCCCTAAGACTACTCATTTCTTTTAATCCATCTGAGCCTATATCCTTACTTAGAAATGAAAATTATGATAGCGATGTGTTTATTAGAAGGATATATATGCCATATATATATATATATATATATTCAAAATATATTTCACAAACAATGTTATTAAATAACCTTTAATTTTTTAGAAGGAAACTACTTGTGTTATAATTGATTTTGGAAACGAACTATAAGATCATTATAAAACCTTAATTTTTTTAAGTACAAATATCTTTAATAAATTCAGCAATTTAAATCTTATGAATTTTAAAATTAAACTTTAGCGTTCTTTAATGACTGGTGAGTGCGTAGTTTTATTGGGCGCTTTCCTTGTACCTTCAAATTTGAGGGATCATCTCCGACCCAGGTCGGTAAATTTTCATGAAGCAGAAAATCGCCAGCCTGCATGTCGTGTAATTATGCATCCTTTAAAAGATCCCTAGAGTACCTGTAAGGCGTGGATGCTTTTGACAGAATTAATATTTCCTACAACAGTTTCGCAACGTTAGAGCTCAGGTGCCTCCCTCTGGGAATTGATAGCTACCTATATGGTGCCGCACTAAAGAGATACCAGCTAAAGATACCAGCTTATGAGGAATGTACTAAGTCTGCAGTGGTAATTACCAATATGAAGTCCAATTTGAAAAAAAAAATGTACTCTTCCATTATGTCAAGTCATAAGGAATAGATGTGTGCACATAATTCGGATAGAAGTGTTTTTAACCTTCCTAATTTAAGGGGTGTTGGAAAGCTAAAATCTAATTTTTTTTGACAATTTGAGATTTTTACATTTTTGAATTGTATAGATTTTAACCTTTCTAAGAATACCTTACTTTAACCTCTAGGGTAGTTAGAAATCCTTAAAATCTATTTTTAAATAATCCTTGAAACTTGGCCACGCCCATTTGAATGGCAAAAAATGTAAATTAAGTACTTCGTTTTTGCTAAAAAGTTGAACTTATGGTATAAGCTCAAACATGTATCTTTTATTGTACATTCAGCCTTTTATTTTTTTATTTCCTTGACGATTAAAAGTCTCACTGTATACATTAAAATCAATTTATCTCAAAATGTAAATTTTATTTTCGGTGTATCTTTTCTGAGAAATTACTGTTCACAGATATGTAAATTTTTTATGATATATTTAAAATGATGGTTAATGTATACTAAAATGAGCTTTTTGCAAAAAAAAACCTCAAACATTTATTTTTTACAATTTTTTTATGTAAAAAATGGGTCAAATTTCGCAATGTTTGATAAAATATTTCATAAACTATGAAAAAATTCAAAATTTTTGTTAAAGAAAAATAGGCATTTTAGTACACTTTAACATTTATTGCAATGCGAGTTACAGGGATATATTATTCAATTGAAGTATTGAAGTTTAAAGTGAAAAAGAAACTACTTCCGAAATTGCAGTACCCAATAAAGCGGAAGATGGAGAAAAGCTTGAATCGAACTGACTCGATGCTGTGCGGACAAAGAATTAGGCTTTGAAATGTTGCAATCTACATGGTACTATTCATTTCTCAGTTCTGACTTATCAATTATCATCGCTTTTCTTAATTTATATTGAAGAAAAGTATTATTATTTTGATTCTAAAATCATATAACCAAAAGTCGTTTTTCCCGTAATTTCTAAGAATCCAACGCCTTTTGTAGCAATATTAAATTTTGTAATTTTTTTTAAAATTGTTCTTAATTTCCATACCACTAAGCATCTTTTCCGTGCTGGTAGATTTCTATTAATAATAATTATTTTCCCCATATAACCGCAATCCACCCTAGCAAACACTTTCTTTTAGGACGTTCTTCTCATCTCAAAGAGGGATTATAGTGAACAGGCTCTCCACCAACAAGAAGTGGAAGGTCACTGACTAAAAAGGACACAAGGATTGAGAGTAGTAATGAAAGGGGAGAATGACTTTTGTGTATATTGGTGTGACGTGGTGTAAACCACACGCTTTTTGACCGTGACCACATTATATTTGTGACGAATCTGTACGGAACTTTTCCACTAATCTTCTGAGGCGTCTTTCTGGGGAATATAAATTCGCGTTTATTTCCAATCAACTCCAAAAAGAAGTTTGAGATATGTATAAGAGATAAGGTATTTAAGTCGAAGGTTGCGAGCTAGCAAGAGAGATGATGGTAGGCTATTGAGCCAACAACGTTACAAGATAAACTAGAAGATTCAAAGAGATTATATATATATTCGTGAAGACCTCGTGCTGCTAGACGTACCAGAAAGCTGATATAAGCCAGAGGTAAATATAATTCACGTACGCTTAAAGTAAGCGTCAGTTTGAGATACTTAGTTAAAGTTAATGAAAGTTAAGAATCCGAATACGTGTGTTTCCCGGATATCCTATTTCGGTAAACCTTACTTGAGTTAAGCTAGATTAGTAATCAATCGTATTCTTAGTAATTTAATTTAATATAAAGGCAAATCCCTTTAGACGACGTAACATTCATATATTATTTGTTATCAGAGATTTTTGAGGAAATTATAACAAAAATAAATAATATTATTATTCAAAATGGCTTTTGGTGGTTCTTTGCCTCAAATTAATCTTGGTGTTCAAGGTGTGACCCAAGGGGGTCATCACATATTGTGTGAAAAATAAGTAAAGTTTAAATACAACCCATTGAAAAGATGTTCTGCTTTAGAGTCTTGTGGATGTACTCTGTAGTAAAAGGACCACTTGTGACCCCAAAGGAGTTTTCAAATGATTCGATTTTGCTAAGGATGTTTATTGTGGATTATGCCAATCCAAATGATACTCATTCTTATAAAATTTGCCATAAGACTATAATAAACATTAAATCAATAATATAAAATTATAAACATCTATTCAAATGTTGAAAACAGAAGGTTGTTATAGTTCATTTACTTACTCCAAAGAAGCAGAAGATAATTAAATTGTGTGTGTGAATATAACTCTATTTTTTCTAATATTTAGAATAAGTAATTTTCCCTTGAAGTCTCTTATTTTTAAATATTTTCATAGTATATCTATTGATAATATAGTTTATGAAAGAAAATAAAGATTCAAAGAATCTCTTTCTTTTTAGTCGTTTATCAAGAAAACGTTTGTGCAATTTCTAAACTGAATTTATATATTTCAAAAGAATGTTGAGTGTCAACTATCTATGATTTTTTTAATCTTTTTTTCATTAGTTGAAATTAGATTTTGAATTTCAATTAAATTTCTGTGAATTTATTTGAATGAAATAAGAGGAATTATGTCTACTTAACGATCCATTCGCAATTTTAAATTGCATTCATTGTTTACTTGGAAGTTTTTATTTTCAACCTGGCAACTAAGTTTTATGAATGGTATTTGCGCAATTTTTGTTAGAAAAACTTTGGATACAAAAATAAAATTAAGTATTTAAGCTGATTAAATTGCTTATATCAAAAATATTTAATGCATTTATGCATTTTCAATATAAATGTGTCATTGAGTTATTTTTCTCCTTGAGGTTATGTTAGCAGGACATTAATAATTAAAAAACCTCTCTATACAAAATATACTCTAGAATTTTATAAATTGTTTTTTTCTCAAATAAATATAATATTTTTTAAATTTAGGTTTGTATTAGTAAAAAGTTACTTCTGTGCACAATGTCATAAACTAACTGTACTGTAATCAATTAATATAAAAGTCTGAGTTAACCCATTAAACGTTCAATTTGTTTGTGCAATATGTTCCAGAAAAAGGCACATAAATATTGCACATAACTTAGCTTAATACTTAACAGAATGCAAAAGGGAACGAATTTTATTTTAATTTTCAACTTTAGAGTTTTTGCACTTTTATTTGTTTTATAATTGCGGAACACAAAACCCCCTTAGTGTTTTCTTTCCATAAGTGCCCCCTGCATGCTATGAAGAATATGTCAGATATCTTAAAAGAATTTCTCTCATACTTACAAAAAACTTTAATGTCCGTGCCTCTTTTTCAAAAGGTTGAGGGTTATGTGTGTGTGTGCATATATATACAGTCGAACCTCTATATTGCGAACTTTTCTACATAGCGAATTTTTTCCTGGAACCAAGAACATTTAACGATTTTCTTCGTAAAATAACCTCCCTATAGCGAAGTGCATTTTATATATAACGAGCTTTTTCTCTTCTGATTCAATTTTTTTCTCTCTATTTTTGCAGTATTTTTGAACATTTCAAGTTAGTGTCTCTTTTAACGCATTTTATGGTGGTCATAAATCTTGAACGGGTTTTATTAGGGGCCTAACTCCACGAAAGGAGTATAATTCTGGGCGTTTCATCCAAGAAGTGGAATCTTTAATCCCCATTGTCCTGTTCAGCAGAAACATCTTCGCTATCCCCTTGCACCCTCAACGAAGTTGTCTTGTGTCCCCGTGTCCTTGAGTAGTGTTCATCGATCAGTCGTACTGGTAACGTCGTTCCTTGTAGATTGAAAACGTCAAAGTATAAGTTCTTGAGCATAGTGATGGGAGGCCGCCGGTCCCCAAGATACAATTGCAGTTTTTATATTTGCCCTGTTTACAGGAAACGGATTACTAAGGAATTTGGGGGTGCGTCGGGTTCAACGGACCTGATGGCCGGCAAGGTTATGTTCTTGCGCTCCAATCAGGGTGGTAGATTGGACGGTATTGAATCCGTAGCGGATTCTTTTCGAAGTGATCTGGTCGGCTTTAAAAGCTGGCCCGGAAGAATTCTCGGGGCTTTGACTCCCTCTTACGTCTGCCAGAAAAACCCTCCAGCCGGGAAGCGCACTCGCTACCCGAGGTCACCCCTCCGTCGCCCTCTCCTCTCATTTCAGATAAGTAATACCCTTGTAAAATTTAAACGTTCTTTTTACCAATATGTTAATTAATAAATTTAATTGTTACCACTATACGACTTTTAATTTAGAGTACTGTTTTATGTCTTTAGAGTATTAGTGCTTAATTTTAACTTACGTCATGATGCGATGTAACTTAAGAACCTGGGAAGTTAAGAAATTAGTATTTTTGGTTAAAAAAAGAAAATAATTAAATAAGTCATCATTAGCGTCGCATCAATATCAAAGATAATGATTTAATTCTTAAGGAAGTCGATAAAGTTGTCGAGAAACTCTCCTTGTAGATTATCTTTTTCTTATTTTTTTATAAGTAAGATATATAAAATAAATATATTTTAATTTACAAAAAGACGTGAGTAATTACTTTTTTTAATATATAGTTTTTTATATATGTTTAGTGAGTTTAAAAATTTTTTTGTGTTGTTTATAAAGAAAAATTGATAGATGAACCTCTATATGACAAATTTTCCATATAACGAACTTTTTTTCGGGATTTAGGGACTTCATTATATAAAGGTCAGACTGTATATATAAATATTTACACACAATTTAAATCATGATGTAATACTAGATCAAACATTGCAATGGGTACAGACATAATATCGACTTTTTTGGATTATCTTTTCATTCTTATTTCTTCTCAAACAACAAATTTTACATTGTTTTGCCAATCTCTGTTTTTTATCGTATACATCGAGAATCTCAATTCCTGCCTTCACCACAAAGAAAATCTCAGATGAGAAGTATTTCAGTACCATGGCAACAAACTACATCTCTGAAAAAAGCTAGCACTTATAATCTCACCAAAAGATTTGAAAATATGTGCGAATCAAAGATAGAAAGAAGAAAATATCAGTGCCCGTACAGCCTTAGAGCAAACAAGTTGTGGTCAGCTTTCGGTAGCCCGTACGGTGTGAGGGAAAACCAATGAACGAAAGGATACAAGAAAGTCAGAATTGTAGAATAACTTTGTTTCGGATACATATATATATATATATATATATATATATATATATATATATATATATAGAAGATATATAATAAAGGTAACTAGTGATTACATTCTTGCAAAATATCCCATTGACTTTAAGGCTACACAATACCTAACAAATTTCAAAAGTAGCGATTTTTTTTTAACATTTACTTGTAGCTCATATCATTGGGAAACTTGCCGCCAAATTTCAGATCAGATAAAAAAATAGTTTTAAAGATATTTTAAGTTTTTTAAGCTTAGAATTTGGGTTCAGTAAAGCATTTTTCCGCTTTTAAACTGAATTAAGGGGACACAGTACCCATATTTTGGGTGCATAATGTTAAAAATAAATTTTAACTGAACATGATAGCACTTTTAGATCCTGGGATAAAAAATTGTTTTATTATAATACATGAAAGGATTTAAAATAATACAAACTTATGTATATTACGCAAAAAAGTTGTTACTAAAATATAGAGATTTAAAGCCACACTTGAAATCCCCTTAAAATATATAGAGGCAAAGATACATAAACAACTTTTCCGAGGTTTTTATTTTCCTTCCGTAAACAATATCGAAAGAAAGAAACACCCCAGCCCCAGAGTTTAATCCTTTATATTTTATTTTCCGAATAGAAAATACTATGTTACCCAAACCCGGTCGTAGTTATTTTCTAATTTACATAGTCATTGTGGAAAGTTTGGTAAGAGTCTACCTTTATGTATGCTCTATAAAAGTGAACAGCTATAAAGTATGACACTAAAAGAAAATTGCTTGGGTTGATGTTAGTGCCGAGCAAAGGAAAATTGAATGAGTAAGATCATAAAATATGTAAGTGAAAAGTATTCTCGAATCTAAGATATACGAATGCTCTTTACCGATCATGGGAATTGTTATTTCATATTCAATTCAATCAGAGATTTTAAGATGTTGGAATAAAAAATATATCTTTTTCATTTCTGGAAATATAAAATCGTCGAGTAGTAAAAACGTTATTGCTTTTAAATGTCGGGTTCTATAACGCGTAATTTTAGCTTTGGGATTAATTTAATTATATTTTGTGATTCATTAAGCTATCAGAGGTAACTGTCAATAATTAAAAATTGATAAAAAAAATCTGAAATTAGTCATGTTAATAAAAAAGTGTTCCACCCGAAAAAGAAATGAGATGCTCCATGAAACTATAGTATAAAATTTTATTTGAATTTTTACACTTTTAAATGTTTTTATTTAGGAATTACATTTATATATACCTTGTTTCATTTGGTTTGTCACATCTTTTTTTACTTGAAAATAACTAAGCCAATTTGTAATAAAAATTAAGTGGATATTCAATTAAAATAAATATATGATTTACTATACCTTTTTGCTATATTTCTGTGAATCTCCAGGGAAATGTACTTTTATTTAGATGGTTCGTAGGTAGATTTTTAGAGTAACTTTTATACTATTTAAAATGCTTTGATCAAGTACTAATAAAAGAAAAAATTTGACTGGAACTTGATAAATCTTTGGTAAATATTTTGTTTGTAAACTTTAAAGGAGCAGAACATTTAATTGATATAAGTAGAGACTTAATTAAAAACATTTAATTATACTCTCCTTACGGTCTTATTTATGATTTTGATATATACTTATGAGTTAAATTGGGGAAATGTTTGTTCCAAAAATATTCGTCGTGGGCCGTGGGTAGCCTAGTGGTTAGAGCATCGGACTCCAGACCGGAAGGCCTGGGTTCGATGCTTGATGTCACCAAATACCCTCCGAGTGCACACGGAGTACGTGCTCGTTAAATCAGTGGGTCCGTAGTCTTGTAGGCTTATTCACTAGCGCAGGAACTGGAGAATATTTCCCTCCCCTTCAGTTCACTTGCAGAAATTGTGGAGGTGGAGATAGAGGTCGTGTCGCCATCTATCGTCCCTTCGGGGAAGTTTCTCTGAGCTTAAATCGCACTGTCACCTGTATGGTGCTCAAGGCCAACGACGGGCGTACCTCTTGCCCATGCCACGATGAATTTCGTGGGCCTCGTTCTGACTACGTCAGACAGGTGGCATTAGCAACAACAACAACATAGGCCTACTTTTGTTCAATATGATTTATCTTACCTTTCCTCGAAAGCAAGTACTAATATGATAATTTGTAAACTATCATTTGATTTCTTTTATAAATTATCAATTTAAATATATGTTTGAAAATAAAATATATATAACAATACACTTACATATACTCACTCACAATATCCCAATCATTAATTATAAAAAAAAAACATCTCTCTCTCTCTCTTCCCCATTGAAAACCTTATGAAATGTTATTTAATATGAAGTAACCAATTTTGAAAATTTTATGATCTTCTATTGCATTAATATTGAAATTTAATTATTCTTGTAATTTTAAAATATAAGTCATTCAGATAGGTGTTCCAGAGAGGTTTTTCTTTCAGGTGAGAATATTTCTCTAACACAGCATGTTTAGTTGTTTGAATGAATATCTTCTATGCATTTAATATCGGGTCAGAATTATCAGGATCAAATTTATCATCAACATTTAACGAATTGAGAAATTTTTAATAAAAAAAATAATAATCCGAACTAATGACTTTGTATGAAAAAAAAATAAGAAAAATATACGAGTCATGAAAGTTTCTTACAAAATAATGTTCGCAGGTCTTACAAGATAATTTTGTAAGCAATATATGCTAAGAAAAAATTTCAAAACTATCATTTATAAAGAAATATAGTAACTAAGGGAGTAACTAACTTTATGGAAACAAAAATAGTTGCAATCCCGTTTCTCACAGAGAACTATCTGAAAAGCCAACATTAGAGTGGTATACTGGCTTTTTCAAAGGAAACTAGTACTGGAACCATATTTTCTTATATTTCTGCTGTAAACCCTTTTACGTATTATACTTTAAAAACTTATTGCAGTAAAATATATAAAGACAAATAGATACAACAGTAAATGTGATTTTTATTCATTTTTATTTAAATGTGCTTGGGAGTTTTATAATATCAAACGTAATTTCAAAATGATACTCTCTTTTAAGCAAAAGAAAATAAATAAATATATAAAATAAAATAAAATATTAATTATGCCTAAAATACTAAGTGTAAAATGTATTCTTTTAAAGTGTGGTCTCAATTAAAGTAGTGAATTCGAAGATGTATTAGTTGGAATAATAGAAGTAATAAAATAATAGAAATAATAGTAAGGAGAGAAGTTCCTATTTCTCTCTCTCTCTCTCTAAAATATTTAACACGTTTTTTTTCACACCAGGTAAAAAGTGTTTCTTTCAAAATAATAAATTATTATCTGATAAGACTCCAGCACATGAAACGAAGCATTAATGTACTTATATAAATCATTATTCACAGATAACACAATTTAGAGTTAACCAAACAAATAAGTGTGATTAAGGGCTACGTCAAGAAAAAAGTGTTTGATGAGATCAATTCACTTCAAATTCCCTTTCCTTGAAATTCTGTGTGTCCCCACGCTTAACTTGAATTTCTTTTTTTCCCTTAGAAGAATGAATTTGTTCTCCATTATTTCGGATGAATAGATTTCTATTAGCAGTTTGCTGCTTCATTTATTAGGCAAGTCTTTAATTGTAGAAAAATATAGAATTATTTTCCAATAATTTGTTTCTCAAAGAATTAACTTCAATCCGTTGAAGATCAATAGTTTAAAACTTGTACTGCATTGAACAACGTTATGAGAAAAATGAAGTATAGAAAAATTTAGTTCTATATCCCTATTTTCCCTTACTTCAACAGCCCTTTTCAATTTTTCATACAGCTCAAAATCTCGCAAAGTATATGAAAATATTCAATATTTTGATAATAAAATATTTTGTTTAAATGTTTTACAAATGCAATTAATTTTTAAAATGCAAATTTAAGATTGAGATTGCATGAATTCCGAAATGTTTAAAATATTTCACATGGTGAACAGAAATTTGAAGACATGTTTATCATTCCCCATTTGTCTTTTCAGTTTAAATCACATACACAAATTTTTTATGTAAAAAGCTTTTCATTTATGTTTCACGTATTAATGATAAGCATCTCTTCTTCAAACATTGAAAATAACTAGTTAATTTTTTAAAACTTTATATATATATATATATATATATATATATATAATATTTATATATATATATATATAAAAGTTTAAAAAATTAACTAGTTATTTTCAATGTTTGAAAGAAGAAGATGCTATATATATATATTAAGGTTTTTAATAGAGTTTTTTTCCAGGTATAGAAGTTTAAGTTGGCATTACTTTCCAAGTTGGCGACCAATTTAACAGCTGTCAAGTGATTTATTCTCAGTTTGGTTTGGCAATTCATCATGAATAGACTCACGCCTGAACAACGCTTTCAAATTGTGCAATTTTATTTCGAAAATAATGGTCGATTTTCATAAGCGAATTTTGTTTAGCGATGAAGCGCACTTCTGGTTGAATGGCTACGTTAAAAAACAAACAGCCGCATTTGGAGTGAAGCTAATCCACAAGTGTATGTCGAAACACCGTTACATCCAGAAAAACAGACTGTTTGGTGTGCTTTATGGGCTTGTGGAATCCTTCTTCAAAAACGATGAAGGCCACAACGTTACAGTCAATGGTGATCGGTATAGAGCCATGATTATTAACTTTTTCATTCCTGAATTGAACAATCATGATGTCCAGGAGCTGTGGTTCTAACAAGATGGCGCAACATGTCACACAGCTCGTGCCACAATCGATTTATTGAAATAAACGTTTGGTGACCGCCTAATTTCACGTTTTGGACCTGTGAATTGGCCTCCAAGATCTTGTGATTTAACACCGCTAGACTGTTTTTTGTGAGGCTATGTAAAGTCATTGGTTTATGCGGATAAGCCACAAACGCTTGACCATTTGGAAGATAACATTCACCGTGTTATTGCCGACATACGGCCACAAATGTTGGAAAAAGTTATCGAAAATTGGACGTCCAGATTTGACTACATCCGAGACAGCCGTGGCAGTCATATGCCAGAAATCATATTTAAAATGTAATGCCACAAGATTATCTTTCGAATAAAAAAATGCATGTCAATCGAATAATACATCGTTGTTTTATTGCAATTTAAAGTTCTATACCTCTAAAAAAAACATCCTTTATAAAGATAAATACATTTTATGAAATTGCACGGTACGCAAAATGCAACACAAATGTTTTTTTATAAATTAATTTCTGTAATGCGGTTAATAAATACAACGGTAACTTTTAAAGAATATTTTGTCTTACCAGTTATTTTTTACGTTTTCAACACAATGAACTATTCTTCAAGTCTTAAAAATATATCTAAATATTATACAGTAAGAAATGTGCAGAACTTAGCATTTGAAAAATTAAAACACAATACAGCGCAAAATACGTGCTATATCTAATGGTACCCTGTATTGAGAGAGAGAGAGAGAGAGATCTAAGTATATCCTACCTTTCCAATATCGTTTAAAAGTTTCTATTAAAATGCAAACTCTATTAATGCAGTGATTTAGCTTGCGAACTTTATAGCCATCGACATCTATCTAGAACTGAATCGGAAATTTTAGAATTCATTCTACTAAAGACTGACTTGCGAAATATTGAAGGTTATCGAAGGTTAAAATTAAGCATAGTTTCCAAGTTTCAATGCGCCTTCTTTGTACATGTATATCAGGAGAGATGTTTCAACGCGGAGAAATCTCGTCTCGTCTTTTAACAATGTTCGCAGTTTTCAAACATAATAGCTTTCATTAAATTCTAGTACAAATTTATTTATAGGCTCTCAAAAAATCCTGGACAATAATCATGTTTTACTTGAATCTTAAGAATGTCAATAGAATTAAGAAGAGCCATCCCGTAACTGAGAGAGTTCACATTTATAATTAAATAACGCTAGAAATGCAATATAACTTTCTATTAGCTTTTAATTATGATATACTTAATAATTTTTTTAAAACAACACTAAAGTGAATTTAACATAGAATATGTAACATAAATGTAAATAACTTCTGTTCCATGAATTTTAATAGTTTTATATTCTTCTTTATTGTTAAACAATTATATGAGTTTAAATACGTGAGCAAACAACAGCATTGTGAGATATTATTAACATGCAACATGGTCAAAACTAATAAAAGTATTTTAAATATAATGTGTCTATAAAGAAACTATTCAAATTACTGACCAGACAAATTTTAATTATTTCAATAATTTTTATCTTTACTAAGCTATATCATTCAATAAGCTATTGAAGACAGATTTCCCAATGTTGAACCTCAAACAAGAGAAGACTACGATCTCTAAGCTCGTATTGTACATCTCAATACACCATACTATATGCTTCTAATGTTTAATTGATGTTTTTAACAGAAATGTTGCCATTATACGAACAGTAAAACTCTTATCATTTTTTAATGTGGTTATTCATATTTAATTCACTAATTTTTTATATAAGAATTTCTATTTTAATAACGATATTTCAGATACATAGATTCGTTCATAATATTGCTTAAATAAGTTTATATCCATATTTTCTAATTTGTGAATCTTTTATAATTATAAAAAATTTGGCCAGCGTGACATACACTTAACATTTCAAAACAGAGATAATAAGTGAGAATGGGATGACAAAATTTTGGGGGATACCTTTCAGAATGTTGTGACTTAACTCTTTTGATTTTCAAGCGCACAGTTGCAATGGTATAATAAATGCCAATTTAATATATAGTTCAAAGCATTAATATTTATTTTTCATAATAATGAGTGTTGTATTTTTAAAAATAATATATATATATATATATATATATATATATATAATCAACTTCAAAAATCTTATTGATTTAAATATATAAAAACACATGAGATACAATCCAATATTTAAATTCTTTAATAACATGGCTCAGCGATATATATGAGAGAAAACGATTTTTCACCCTATTCAAATATCGACTCTAAACTCCTTTTATGAGCAACTAAATATACTCGTCTTTCATTTCCATACTAGTTTATATATATCTTTTTCTTTGCTTTTGATTTTTATAAGATTCTTCGGATTCTAATCTTAACTCTGTCTGAGATACATTTCAAAAAAGAAAATTACCTTTCAGAATTGTTGCATTCAGGTTTTACGTATAAAAATTGATAACACATATTGGAAATTCAATTTGAACGCGAAAGGGAGCTTACAGTAACAAGAGAATATAGATATCAAGTAACTAAGTTTAGGGAAGTTCCGCGTCGAATTGAAATGAAGAATGCCAAAAAGAAAGAACAACGGCAACGGTAAAGGGAACTTTGACATTTCTTAGAGCGTAAGACAAAGCTCCGAATTTCTCTGAAGGTATTCTGTGACACTTTTATGCGGTAAAGATTGGTTTAATCAAACGGTGTGAGGGAAAAGTGATACGATCTCTTCAAAACTAGGGGAGAGCTAGAGGATTTTCGTGTAATCCGAGGCGCGATTGAGTCTCAGAGGAACAAGTGATAATGGGAAGGGAAAGACAGATGTGTCAGAGATTCTACAAAAGAGCGACGATTAGTTCATTTCAATTGACATCTCTTGTATTCTAAAGCATGGTTATGCATGAAGAAGAGAAATGCATTCTCGAAGGGTTGTCGAAAGCAATTACGGTACGGTGACGGATTTATGTGTTGTTTACAGGTATTTGTAAAAGGAATTGTGTGTTACGTATTATTCTTGCGTTGAAAATCTAAATATTGAATTCATGTTTTTACTAAGTCTCCGTTTAACTAAATTTCGAATAAACCAGCTACAGTAAAGCATACAATTCACAGCAAATGCTTCGTAGTATTTGTCAGCCTTAAAAATACCTTAAAATAGGGCAATGTATATATTATTTCCTGACCACTGTTACAATCTTTGAAGAATAGTGTATATTGCATTCAAGCAATAGCAATGGCTTAAGACAACGTTTCTCAAACTGTGGGGCATGCCCTCTAATGGGGACGTAATAACTCCAAGAGGGCTGCTCAAGCATATTGAAAAGTCAAAAACAAAATATTATTTAAAAAGAATTATTAATTTACTGAAAGTGTGTAAACAAAAGAAAAATACTTTCTGACCCAATAAAAAATAAAATGCACATTTACACTGACGTAATTCAATTATAAATGTATCAGTACTGCGCAATGTGTATTTGACAATTAATTTAACAAGACTAAGTTAAGAACAAGTTTTATAATTACCAATGACCCCATGGGCTTGCTGTAAATAAAGTAATATAAAGAGTGTTTTTATCCAGGTATAGAAGTTTAAGTTGGCATTACTTTCCAAGATGGCGACCGATTTAACAGCTGTCAAGTGATTTATTCTCAGTTTGGTTTGGCAATTCATCAAAAGGATCATCAAGCAAGGCGTAGATTCGTCGAATGGGCCCAAAACGAGATTGCCGTTGTTCCCGATTTCCATAAGCGAATTTTGTTTAGCGATGAAGCGCACTTCTGGTTGAATGGCTACGTCAACAAACAAAACTGCCGCATTTGCAGTGAAGCTAATCCACAAGTGTATGTCGAAACACCGTTACATCCAGAAAAACTGACTGTTTGGTGCGCTTTATGGGCTGATGGAATCCTTCTTCAAAAACGATGAAGGCCACAACGTTACAGTCGATGGTGATCGGTATAGAGCCATGATTACTAACTTTTTCATTCCTGAATTGAACAATCATGATGTCCAGGAGCTGTGGTTCCAACAAGACGGCGCAACATGTCACACAGCTCGTGCCACAATCGATTTATTGAAAGACACGTTGGGTGACCGCCTAATTTCACGTTTTGGACCTGTGAATTGGCCTCCAAGATCTTCTGATTTAACACCGCTAGACTATTTTCTGTGGGGCTATGTAAAGTCATTGGTTTATGCGGATAAACCACAAACGCTTGACCATTTGGAAGACAACACTCGCCGTGTTATTGCCGGTATACGGCCACAAATGTTGGAAAAAGTCATCGAAAATTGGACGTCCAGATTGGACTACATCCGAGCCAGCCGTGGCAGTCCTATGCCAGAAATCCTATTTAAAATGTAATGTCACAATCTTATCTTTCGAATAAAAAAAATTCATGTCAATCGAATAATACATCGTTGTTTTATTGCAATTTAAAGTTCTATACCTCTAAAAAAAACCCTTTTACAGAAATTAATACTTATCTTGATAGTTTATACGGTTTATAATTAACCCTTTACTACCAATTTAAAGTTGTGAAGTTCGCTCCCCAACGCCCCCTTTTCCCCCATAGGCATGCGTTTGTGATGTATTGAGGGGAGGGGGAAGAAAAGGAATACATAATCCCTTGAAATAAGTCAATCTTAGCAAATACTGTAAAGGTATTTTTATTTCACTCCAAAGCCTTCGGAATAACTTTATGGAGAGTAGAGCGCATAAATCGATTGTATCTTGGAAAGACGTATATATACGTCCATGGCAATTAACGCTTTGACTGAGTGAGACGTTCATATACGCCGGTGACGCCTTAAGAGATTAAAATCGTATTGCAAATTTTTCTTCTAAGTATAGTATCATTGATTTTAAGACATTTCATGGAGGGGGGAGGGGCGTGATGAGAACTATAATTTAATATTAGGTCGCAAAAATTGAAAGTTTGAGAAATACTGGCTTAAGGGTTGGTAATTTTTCCTAAAAGAGAAAGATTTAGGTTTAGTTGTCTAAAAATTGACCGTTTATGTTTTCCCTTTCCAGTAATTATTGTCACAATTACACAGCTCTTTCTTGGTGGTATCAATTTTTTTAACACAGAGTAATTGAATAGTTATGAAAGCTTACATATTATCACCCCTTCGAACTATTTTTAAACATACCGGACTACAGATAAAATAGCAATGTATTTGCCCATAAAAAACGTTTTCTTTCATTAATTATGTAATAAAAATTGTAAGAGCAATTAGATATAAGAGTATGAAATAATGTTTTAAAAAAAAAATCAGCTGTTATAAATCTTTTTTTTCACTTTCATATTAATGCAAGGAGAAATATATTTTGACATGAACAAAATTTAAAATTTTAAAGAGTTTATTTTTATATATGATGGGGTTTCAAAAACTAAGTTAAGAAGTCTATTCAAAGTAAAAGTTTATTCATAAAATAAAAAAGAGCTATATACACTGTAGAACTATATGCATATTATTTATCTACATAATCACTTTACTTATATATTGAGACATTTGTTCCACCGGTACATCAAACCATCGAAACCAGCGTCAATGTTGTGCAAGCACAATACTGTTGTACACTGCCAATGAAGATATTGAGTTCGTATGCAGTTTTACTCAAAGTAAAAAATGCGTCGATTGTCTTAAATTAAAACTTCGAAAAGGTTAACATTTTCATCCGTAGTGGTCTTGTCTGTCTGTTTTTTTATTATTATCTCGCACATGTTTTCTGCCTTTGTCAAATTCCGTGTACCAAATTCGCACCTGTTTTCGTGACAACACTTATACAGTACGCTTCTACCAATTGCAGATGGATAATTTTTCATTAAACTTAAAAACTGAATCACAGTTCTTGTTTCAATCGTGCACCATATTTTCGTGGACTCAGCCCTTTTCTAACTGAGATTTAATCACGTTAAGGGGACACAGTACGATTTAATTGACAAAAATTGGTCAAAAATTAATTCTAAGTTTTTTACCCTAAATTATTTTATATGCTTTTCTACAAACTCACAAAATTTGAAAGCTCTAAGTTTAAGAAACCCAGAGTTGTGTGATATTTTTTACGTTTGTTTTTATTCACATCCCAATGGCACACAAATCAAAAGTATAAACTGATTTTCGATGGAAAGATAAAATAACTAGTTTGTCTTTCTTTTAAATGCTAATACCTTTTTCCTATACTTGGAAATGTTTTTCATTTGTTGCTAAAAGTACATGGAACAAAATTTGGTAAGCATTTTTCAACATCAAAATAATACTTATTTTTTAAAAAAATAATTGAATTTAGAATATGTACATATTTTAAGAAATTTTCAATACGCATTCATAAAAAAGAAGTATTGCACGGATACCAATCATGTTATTAAAACCCATATCAACTTTTTAATATATAATTTGAAGTACTTTTAAATCAAATTGCACATATGTGCGTCAATTTTTGTAGGGGGGAAGAGCAGCATTTTAAAATCACTTCATAAATTTCAAGTTTTTCCCTTAAAAATTAAATGGTTAGCTTTTTATGAAATTTTGAGCTCACAATATGTTTTACATCACACTTACACATAGAAGGCAACCAAAAAATTACCGAAATCAATAAATTTAAAAAAATTGTGTAAATCGTACTATGTCCTCTGAAAACCAACTCCATCTACCAGAACCTCCATCTACCGTGCATTTTCGTTATTTTCAGAGGAATTTTTATTCATACGGATAATATGCATTTCCGTCAGAGCTCTTGCTATCTGACTTTTTGAAGCCCCTAAATATATATATATATATATATGTGTGTGTGTGTGTGTGTGTGTTTTAGATATTGCTGAAAATAATTAATGAAATACAAGTCTTAAGTTTTTTGAAACTTAATATATTTTACATGGATTATTTTTGAAACATTTTTGGAAGTATACATTCTTCCATTCTTATTTTATCTATTATATTCCAAAATTTTATTATCAAAAGTATGATCTTATTTAATAAGAAAAATTCTTGATATTTCAATAACTTAATTCATTTTATGAGTATTTACTAGCTTTAACGTGTTTTTTAATTAATGAGAATGGAACTAATTGGAGCAGGCCTGAAATACATATTAAATGGGGAAAAAGTAATTCCTTCCCCAAAAAATAATAATCCTATTTTCTTGATCTCGTACTAAATGTATTGACTTTTGAATTAATAAATAAACTATCAGATGATGTCTTGAAATAATTCCCCCAGCAAATATAATGCAGTTTTCGATTGCAAATCTGGTTTCAAATAGTGGTATCTAGCATGGAAATTGACATGGATCTAAACCTAAGGTGAACATTAAATTTTGTTAAATCTGTAATAAAGATACAAGTGAAGATAATTAATTTTTAGTTTATTACACTGCACTTTATATCAAGTGTGAATAGAAAGCATCGGAGGGACTCTGAAAATAATACAATTTGGCTTCCCAGAACACTTATGTTGAGTAGACTGCGGGCACATTGCTAAAGTTTCAGAACTTTATTTAATCTTATAATATGTTCCAATATTATTTTAATGTGTTTAGTTACTCAAAATTCCTAAGATGATAAGGATTTTATATTTGGCATTTATAATTTGATAATTTCACACACACACACATTATTAGTTTTCCTGTTTTTTATTAGAAATTATTCGGAAGTGTGACTTAAAAGAAGAAGCTTATATTATACCCTACTTCTTTCTTGAAATCTAAATGTGAGACTCTTATTAGAAATTTGCTATTGTGTGTTGATCTTTGAAGGATATCATGAAAGTGGTTTCGATTTTTGTAGATACAATGAGTCAGTTTTCTAGTGGGTTTGAAACCTGATTGGACTTAAGACCATCAATGAGAAAAAATTACAGAGGTTAAAAGGAACAAAGGATTGTAATTATGTTGAGTAGTTTTTCACTGTGTATTTCCATCTCTAACAGCCATCTTTTTTGCTCTACAATGACTTCAGTAGAAATTTTTCTAGTGACCAGTGACCATGTTCGGGAATTCGGACCCAGTTAGAGTTTGTTCTGATGAATCATCAGTTCAAATACTCATGCCACAATAGGCACATATCGTAGAATAGCGCTGATGTATGCTAAATCTATTTAGGCTTAAAGTCCGCGCAGTGACGTGGTGTGAAAATTTGGAGAAGGGTGCAGCGAACATTTATAGCCATAAGAAACCAGTTGATTTCGTTTTTGACGAAAGAACCAATTATGACAATCACAAATTATTGAGGGCAAAAAAAGGTTCGAAACCCGGGAGTGAGGGGAAAGAGAACCAGTTTGGAAATCATAAAGGAATAAGGTAGGAAATGGGACGTGTAGAGGATGGCAATAACTTAAAATGAAACTATATATACAGGGAAAATTACCAAACACACACGAAACTAAGGGGGACGGAAATATGTTTTCGTCTTAAGAGAATTTCGTGTTAAAGGATATTGCAACATATTTATATGTATAATTGATCTCAATTAAGTTTATTAGATTTTATTTAATTTACATTTATATATATATATATATATATATATATATATATATATATATATATATATATATATGCATGCATTTTATAAAAAATAATGAAACAAAAACATTTATTATACAAAATTTTCAAGTTTTTTTAAAAACAAAGCATTCATTTAGTTTCTGGAAAATAATCTGATATTTTTCTCTGAATTGTCTTTTTTAGAACTTAATTGTTCGATGTTGTCCATTGTGTTATTATTTTCACCATTGGAATGAGCGTCTAAATAACTACGTATACTTTTCCTGATGTTTCCTCATTTCGGATGACGTGGGATGAGGAGCTGCATTATTTACTTCATTTTTGTCGTTTCAATCTGCATCAACGATATTATTTGAGCTTTGAAGAATTTCCGGAATTTGTTTGTCTGCCTTGATTATGCACACTCATTATCATCATCTACTGCAACGAACTATTCCGATGATACAGTATACGGCTGGGTTTTCCGTAATTTTTTCTTTCCCAGAAGGGAAATTGTTTCATGTTAAGTGATTTCCGTTTTGTGTTAACATTGAATTATTTCGTGATAACCGATATTTCGTCTTAAGCTTATTCGCGTTAAACGTATTTCACTGTATTTAACTCTAGCTTAATTTCGTTCTTAATTTATTAAAAGGGGTGTAAAGTGAGATATCCCGATTGTACTCGTCACTATACCTTGATTCAATGTTACGAGGTTCGTCACCAGTTTCCTTATGAAGCTTCGAAATTTTACATGAAGAAAAAATCATCCAATCAAATTATTTTACTTATCTTTGCAAAAAAAATTAAGTTTGCTGGAATAACTGAGGTTTCTATCCAATTTATTTCAATACAAAAATAATGTTCAGCATAGATTCAATCTTTGAATTATTTTGTATAATATCAAAACAACTCGTGTGACTGAAGTTTATAAAAACAAAAACATACTAAAATTCATTTTTGATAAAAAAATCATAATTAGAAAAAAGTGATCTTTTAAAGGCAAACGTTAACACATATTGTCTTGCTCAAAATCGCTTGATATCATCTTCACAAAATATTTAATTTTGTTCTCTTGCTGAGAATGAAGATAAAAATCGAAATTTAATGCACTTTACTCTCTGAATAATGATTATTTTAATAAATAGAGGCACGATTATAATATTCATTATCGAATCAAAATTAAATCCGTCATTTATTTAAGATTTAGGAAAATATTGATTGTAAAAGTGTCTTAAGGTTCGTATGTGATGATCAATAAATGAATAACTGTCGGAAAAGGAAAGGGTTGTGTAAAAGGAAAATGTAATTGATTTCGAAAAGAATAAATATTTCATTTAAGTATAGGAAACGAATATTAAACGGAATCGATTTCATCCAAGGGATACAATTAGTAATTCATTTCCAATATTGATAAAGAGCAAAACAAATCCTACAAGTGTTAGTAATGATATTTTATGTGTATATGAGATAAGGTTTATTTTAAAATTAAAAGCATATATTTGAAAAGTAATCAATTAAGCTATTATGGTGTTAATTAACTTTAAAATATGGGAAAAAAAACGAAGAGCATTCTTTTTTAAAAAATATTATATTGAATAAGTTTTCTATAGAAGAGATATAAAAAAACAGTGGATGCAGAATTCTTTATATGAAAGGTTTTGTTATTCTTTAAAAGTTTTGTAATCTTTTGTCGAAATCGGAAATAGATAGTTTGCATAAAAAACATTTTAGTGCTTACTTAATATACCTTCGACCAATTTCATCGCTCGCCATGACGTCACCAAATGCCAAGATATAGAGTTTATACGGAAAACCTTTTCTGCAACATTCGGACACAGTAACAATAACAATAACAGCATTCGGCGATATTTTCTGAAGTTGGGAGATTTTTTCGTCTGGTCGACGGTACAATAGGTAAGCACACCTTTTTTCATTTAATATTGAAACTTTAAAACTGACAACTGTGTGTGTGAGGTGTTTTCCTATTTTTTAATTACAAATCGTATTCATTGTATCAATCCTTTTAGTATGATTTTATTTGTGTGTTCCATTGAATTACGTATTAGTTTATTTAAACTGGTACGTTAGCTCTTTTAAGGTATCCGAACATGTTCGGGGTATTTTCTTTAAAGAAATAGCATACTAAGATGTTTAAGATGCTTTCTTAGGGAACTATACCAATAAATACTAAAATTTAACTTGCAATATTTTTTAAAAAAAAAAAACATACTCAATTTTACAAAAATCACAATTACAAGTGAAATTTTAGAAATATTTTTGAAAAACTTCAAAGCAATTAGAGGAAATAAGTAATAAAATATCAGTTAAAGTACTACTTAAATAAATTAGTTACGTTTATTTAGAGAATGTACTCAAATTTTAATATTTTATTAAAATTTAAACATTTTAGAGCTGATCGAGTAAATATTATAAGAAATGTAGCATTCTTTAGGAGATCATTATTTAAATACCTGGCCATAATTAAAAAAATATTCTTACAATAAGAAATATTTTAGTGCATTCTCCAGAAAAGAACATAAATATTAGGTTCAAAAAGTTTTGTAGAAGTACATTTATAATATTTAGAAATATCAAATTAGTAGTAATACATTTTGAACAATTTAAGTGCCCACTTCTGATAGATTTAAGATCCCCTTTCTTTTATTTTTAATTTTGTAAAAATGATTGTAACTTGGTCTCCCCAGATAACGTAGAAGCCGAACAAAGCATGTATTGCAAAGGCCAAATATACCTCTATTTCATAATATAAAATACAGAATGTATTTGTGTGGTTTGACCAAATTTGGTCATTCCAATGTGTTCGGATACCTTAAATGGGTTTTAAATGTAAGGGTATATTACCTTTTAGGTTTCCAACATATAATTCCTCTCAGAAGTTGTTAGAAGAAGAGCTATAGTCATTTAAGTTATACCTTAAATCGAAGTTAAATTTGCAATTAATTTACGATGTAAAAGACACTGAATTTTATTGTAAATTTACAAATAGTAAATTTATATTGAGTATAGTTGAAAGGGAATTCAACTTGAGATCTTATACACTTTATAATCTTTTAACTTCTAAAAAACTGATGTTTTTTTTTCTTACATGTAATAAATTTATAATTTCTCAACCCCAGAGCAGGCGGACACTGAATATTAACGTTAATAGTCGCGCGGAGTGAGTAAGTCACCCCAATCATTTTTTAAAAAATTATTTTTATTGTACACAATAAAAAATCTCAATTTCAGTGAATAATTTAAGAGAAAGTATACTTTCCTACATTAAAATTTTTCTTCGATAACACTAGGCAACACCAAAAATGTTTCGGGCTCAGGAATAGTTTATTATGAAGTATTTTGACTCGTTCAACTCGAAAATCATCACAAAACTTCAGATTAGCTCTTGTTTTCAAGAATCAGAACTCCTCCTTACTCAAAAATAGCTGTATTTTCACTCATCTTTAATTTATGTGTATTATCTTTGTGATGTTCCTTTAACCGGGCTGATGGAAACACTTGCCACATGATCGTTTTTCAACTTCTGTGAAAGGTGGGTAGCAACACCACTACTGCATGTATGTTTTGACTGTAACCTCGAGCGTCAGTAGAAATTCACTGTTTTTTGAGTTAAAAGTCAAGGTAAATCAATTCAACTATATTAACTATACTGTTCATTTACCTTTTTCAAAGATAGATAAACACTTAACTGAAATAGTTAGTCTCTGGGACATCCTATAACTCAGATTTCGAGACAGAAGATTTGAATGAACCAAACAGACTAAATCAAGCAGAACTGAGTGATCTCATAAGAGATCTTGACTTGCCAAAACAGAAGGCAGAGCTTCTGGCATTAAGACTTTAGCAATGAAATTTACTCCTACCAGGCGTCAAGGTTACAGAATACAGGACTCGTGAAAAGAATCTTCTTCACTTCTTTGAAAAGAAAGGACATGTGGTTCCATGTATTGATATCAAAGATGAATTTCCTGAACATCAGTTATGATCCAAATAACTGGAGGTTGTTTATAGACTCTTCCAAGTTTAGTTGGAAAACGGTATTACTACACAACGGCAACACTCTCCCTTCCATTCCCATCGGAAATTCCGCTCAAGTGATGGAAACTTATGCAAATGTGAAATTACTTCTAGAGTTATTAAAGTACGAGGATCATAATTGGCATCTCTGTGGTGACTTTAAAGTCATTACCTTACTCATGGGAATGCAGTTAGGCTATACTTAGTACTGTTGTCTTCTGTGTTGGTGAGACAGTAGATACCGAAAATCACACTACATACAAGACAAATGCCATCCAGAAATCTTAAATCCGGTGAGAGAAAAATCCCACAAATGATACTCTAGTAAACACAAATAGCATTCTGCTTCCACCCCTGCACATTAAGCTGGGATTAATGAAGAACTTCGTTAAATACAAGAACAAGGAGGGAGAGACTTTCCATTACTTTAGATCGAAATTACCAATATGCAGTGATGTAAAGATTATATATATATATGGGGCGCTGGTCAGGAATGGCACTTCGTTTATGATTAAATATAGATTTAATTACTTGTACTTATTTACATGCTATATACAATACGGCTAACTACACAGTTCATCATCGTAATGTTCGTCAACGTCTTATTTAAACACGAGGCGTCATCGTCTATTCGTCCTGCTCCATAGCGTCGTTGTCGTCCATGCCTACGTCTTTCTACCAAGGCGTCGTACCACGTTCTAATTGCATCGGCTCCCACCACGTCAAGCGTCTAACGACTGGCAGGCTCCTAAAACACTCAGTGCGTTCGTGAGCATGAGGAGTAGAATAATTGGAGTGGCTTGGAAATAGCGGTTGGCACCATATATATATAAGGTGGAAATCTTCGTGAGCCCTCAAATACGAAATATCATGAAGAACCCCACTTTTGATCAAAATCTGGAAGGGAAAGAGTAAGCAGCCTGGGAAACCTTTAAAAGTATTGTACGAGGATTTCCAAATGGCAAAAAAGATCTATCAACTGTTGGTAAAAGAACTTGGTTAATATATTTCTGACCTAGGATGCAATATGTCTATAAAACTCCACTTTTTATATTCCCATCTTGATTTTCCCCGAAGAACTGTGAATCTGTAAGCGACCCAAATTAGCCCCAATTCAACCCAGAATTAGTAAGAATATGCTATTTAAAACTAGGAAACAAACAAAAAGTTATTTTTTTTTTGCCTAGTATAATTTGAGAAAAATCCAATCAAACTGAATTAAAATGTTTCAAAGGTGTGTGACCTTAATAAATGACACAAATCGCGTGCACGTTTCGTTAAAATATAAGGATTAATATTTGCAGGCAAAACTGTCATATTTTGTTCGTTATTGTAGTTTCATTGTTCTTTAATGATCGAAAAATAGCATGCACAACGTTTTCTCGCTTGTGTCTTTTTGAAAGGGTGCAGTGTTTCTTGTGTATACTTGTGGCTTCATATCTTTATTGATGGATCTTTTTAGGTAACATTTGAAATTTTTCCTTTCACAATTCAAATGTTTCATGGTTATCAAATTTTCTTTCGCTATCAGGATTAATATCCGTTATTTTTTCAGTTTTTACTCTTGCTTGATCCAATAGAGAATTTCATCCAATAGATATCACACAAAGGCCCATTTATTTCTTTATGTGCTGTTCATTTACATTTATAAGCCCTAATGAGTCACACAACATAGCAATCAAAATTACTATGACGTTCACTGGGGGATAATGTACCCTTTTTAAAGAAATAGTGGTCGAGCGGGAAACTCACGCCTAGTATCTTGAGATTGTAAGAAAATGTTTGCTGTTCCCAAAAAATGAGGGATTTATATGATAAATACATTACAGTTTACATGAAGACTGTCGTGAAACACACAGAGGGTGACTCTGCGCCCCACACAACCACTCCTTGGATCAGTATATATGAAGAAAATATAGTATTTATATAGTTCATACATTTTTTTGGAATGAATCAGAACAATTTCATTTTAACCATTCTTAAAACTTATAAACTGCATATTTTCTTAGATGCATTACTTTCCTTAACAAAACTTTTATTTTTTACTACTTCAATAAAGACAAATGTCGATAATTTATAGCGATTGAATTCAACCATGGCTAAAAATAATGACTCGGCAATTGCATGCATTGAAATAATATTTCAAGAGTCAAATAATCTGTTAAGCGTTTCTCTTTTAAGTATTGGCATCAATACTTGTTATCTCTTTTTAAAATTTAGTGAGAAAGTAAATTATTTAAAAATGTATTTTTTTAATTATGATTAAAAGTAATGCGAATTTTATAAATAAGTTATTTTTTTTAACTAACTTATTTAAAGAATTTAAAAAGAGCCTTTTTTTTTCAATCAAGCAAATATTTGTTACGTTCTAGCATTTTATTGAGATTTTTAAAATAATATGAAATAAAAATGATAAATATATATATATATATATATATATATATATATATATATATATATATATATATATATATATATATATAAATATATATAAATATATAAATATATATATATAAAATATATATAAATATATATATATATATATATATATATATACACTGGCCTCAAAAAGTTAAGGTACAACCGGGTTTTTGTGTCTAATTTCCAAATGAATGAATGTAGAAACAAAAAATTTGGAGGATATGTGCATTAAATAGTTTTTTATTGAATGCGTCATAGAAATTTGTATAAGTGTATTGCAAAAATGATTTATAACAAAAAAAGCAATCTCTGCGGAAAAGTCCATTCTTGGAGAAAACAACACATCACAGTGTTATGTGGTAAAATGGCATAAAAACAATACAAAAATGGGTTCTAATAAGGAATGTGTCCACCCCTAACTTGAATGCATTGGCGGCATCGATTTCCCATGCTGTTTATTAAGTTGTCGGACACCGGAATAGGAAGCGAAGACCAGACACAGAGTAAGCCTTGTTTCAGCTCATGTAACGACCTTGGAGGAGGATTTAAAGCAGCAACCTCTCTGCCAAGATAGTCCCAAAGATGTTCTATCGGATTCAGGTCTGGAGATCGAGCTGGCCATTCCATTCGTTCCAAACCGTGATCCTCCAGATACTCCTCAACAATCCCAGCTCGGTGAGGTCGTGCATTATCATCCATCAGAATGAAGTCGTTACCAATAGCAGCAGCATATGGGCGGACATATGGATCAAGGATCTCATCCCGATATCTAAGACCAGTTACGGTTCCTCCATGGAACACATGCAGGTCAGTGTGGCCACCGAGCGAGATCCCTGCCCAAACCAGGATTCCACCACCTCTATAACTGTGTCGTTCAACAGTGTTGGATTGATGGTATCTAGTGCGCTGTTCCCTCCAGATCAGTAGACGCCCTGAATCACTCTCCATTGTAAATCTGGACTCGTCTGTGAACAGCACAGAAGCCCATTGTTGCTGCGTCCAAGAAACATGTTCTCTTGCCCAGCATAAGCGGTTCCTTCGCTGTCGTCCGTTGAGGGGAACGCACACAACTGGTCTTCTTGCATACAGACCTGCATTGTGAAGACGATTTCGCACCGTAGTAGCGGAGATTCTTCTTCCTGATGCTTGAAAGTGGTCTGCAACGAGCTGCGGCACAGTAGTGGTTCTTCTCCTTCGTGCCGAAAGAGCTAGAAAACGGTCTTCTGCAGGTGTTGTAGCTCGTGGTCGGCCTGGAACAGGTCTTCTGGACACAGAATCTTCGGATTGGTATTGATCCCAAAGTCGCTGAACAACACTACGAGACACATTGAGACGTCTAGCAACATCAGCCTGCGACAATCCCATTTCCATCCATCCAACTGCCCGCCACCTTAACGAATTGGGTAAACGACGTCTCTGAGACATTTTCTAAACTCTATTGACTATTGTCACCGAAACTGCCAACAACTGTTGAAAATCAACACAACTTACACACAAAAGTACGAAAGCTTGATATTTGCATATTTTTCTCTCACTCATAAATATACGTTCTTTTCTATAAAATAAAAGTTGTAGCAATCGTTTTTGCATTAATGTTTTTAAAGTTCGTTATTATCATTCATGTAAACTATGCATTTTATTGTTACTGCCATTTTTTTTATGGTGAGCTTCGAAAAACATGTTGTACCTTAACTTTTTGAGGCCAGTGTATATATATATATATATATATATATATATATATATATATATATATGTGTGTGTGTGTGTGTGTGTGTGCGTTTGTGTTCCCTTTTTGCTTCCTTTTAAAAATCTACCGAAACTCAAATATATATTTTTTAATTTTATTTTTATACAATAATAAATTTTCCTTTTTATAAATTTTTTGGGGATTGTATTGGTTTAGTTCTTGACTTAAGATTCTTTTATTGCATTTAAAAAGTAAAGAATTAATATATCTTTATTGCGTACCCTTCACTGTGTATTAACACTAAAAGCAACACGTGAAATTTTATTTTTAAGGCTGCTTTTTTACTTAAGTGCTTTCTGAAATTTATTTTAGGGCAGGTCCGCTTACTAAATATTCCAGAACAATTTATTTTTATACTGGATTTTTAAGCGTAATAAACTTTACCTTTAGGATTATATAAAATTTTTACACGCTAAAAATAATTTCTTTTATTTGTTTACTGTGCAATGTTTGTGGTTTTAATTTTTAAAGTTCAAATTTTGAATAAATACGATAAACGAAAAATTTTTAAAAAATTATATTATTTATTCTAAGAAATACCAAAAAAGTCCCCATTAATGATGGAATACAGGTAGGGAATATAAAGCCTCTCTTTAATTCTTCAAACACGTGGATAAAAAAGTATTTACTTTCCAGAAAGTTATGCAGCTCAAATGCATAATGAATTTTTCTTAATTCAAGTTATTAAAGCCAATATTTAATAGTTTTCTTATATATTTTATTCAATACTTTAATATAAATAAAAAACATGTTTTTTTTTTTTCAATAAAATTGTAAAATAAATTAATTAAAAAAATTTTTTAATGAGTTTTAAAATTTAGAATTTAGTAGAATTCAGATTATAGAAAATTTCATTATTGATCTAAAGTAAGAGCATGCAAAGCAAAGGCATAAGTGCTGTAAACACACACATACATCATTCGTATCCAGTCTTGAAAAACATTATTTGTGGCTTCTGTGAAAGAATAGAAAGCTATAAAAAGAAAATAATAATAATAAATAAGGGAAGATATCAATTAAGTATATAGAGCTTTTCTGGCACATACAGATATTAAATCTTTTAATTCAAACGTGGTGCTATTAGAATATTTGACGAATAACAGAAATCACTTAATGAATAATTAAGGTGATGATCAATAAAAAACAAGCAGTATCAAAAAAACTTTTAAGTCAATTCTTATCAACAAAGAAAAATTTTATTTTAGCTACTTTTTATTAAATAGTTACAATTAATATAAATATGTATATACATAGGACAGATTCTCAACATTAATTGGTAATTAATTTTTAGTAATTATCTTTAAAGTATCGTATTGACATCCAAAATATAATCGTGTATATAAAATTTTAGTTCAACTGAATGCCTTATAACGAGAGAAAAAAAATCTTTTAAAATTTTGACTCAATTCGCTAAAAATGAAACCAATTTGGCTGTATCTGTAATTCTTTAAATAATTTGTTTCACTCAATTAATTTTAATTGAATATAATTAAATTACTGTATTTTTACCCAAAACAATAGTGATAGAAAATTTCGGCTCAAATGAGGGCTTTAAAATGTGAGTAAAAAACCTTTTCAAGTCTTAACACAAGTCGCCAAAAAATGATGCCATCGTGGCTGTATTTGTAAATCTTTGAATAATTAGTTTTAATCAATTACTTTTTATTAATTATAATTAAATTACTGTATTGTCATCCGAAATAATCATGTATAAAATTTCAGCTCAAATGAGCGCTTTAAAACGTGTTTTATTAACGATTGAAAATTCCACCAAGATAAATATAGAGAGAGTGTGAGGTAATAGTAAGAATTGAATAAGGCATAAATGTGACCAAAGGCAATTTTAAAATACACTTTAGACATTTGATAATACATTTAAAAAAATTTTATATTTTTTTCAAAATTGTATGCATCAAAATGTAACAGATTTTGAAAAGTTGTGCACTGATTTAAGATATTTTCTAATTGTTTTTCAATGATGATATGATTAATTATGAATTGTTTTGGTACTTATTATGTCAATTAGTTTTAAAATTAGTTCAAACTATTGCTGCTCTCTTGCAATAACTTTTGTTCGACTAAAGAATTTATTAATTATTTTTTTTTACCTGATTGTAAAGTAGCCCAATTTCGTAGGAAACGTTTGAAATGAAATCTCAATTATTTATTTATTTTTTTCTTGGTTTTATTCTTAGACAAAAGTATCACATATTCGATAATATTCCTGAATTAATATTACAGCATTCGTTGATATTTGCAATGAACTTTTAAAGTTAAAATATGAATTTCGCTAATGGCATATTTGTCTTCTAAAATTACTTTTCTTATGGAATCTTTTAAAATATAAAGAATCGGTACTTAATTTATATTTGAGATCAAACGTTGTTGGAATCAAAATTCGTGAATTTCAATTAAAAATGTAGAGAGAAAGAATTTAAAGACAGATATCACTATTTATTTAAGCTTAAACATTAACTTGGTGGTTCAATTTTCGATAATATACATAACGAATCTTTGTAAAAATTTGAAAATGGAAACTCTGTGAACTAAATTAATGATTTTAGATAATTCATTTTGAAATATACACTTATTAAAGTTACACAGTACCCTACAACTTTCGTATTTATCGAAATTATTTTTTTTTGTATTTTCTTGTGGTTCATATCATTGAGAAGCTCGCCACAAAATTTTAGATATGTTAACAAATTAGTTTTTAAGGTATTTGGAGTTTTCTGAGCTATGAATTTGGTTTTTGTTTCATTTTACAGAATTTTTCACTCTTAAATTGAATTAATTAAAAGTATTTTTGAACACGATTAACTCTTTTGGTGTAAAATGTTTATTAATTCCAACTGAAATCATTTCTGCTTGATTATGTTTTGATTTTTGTGAATTATCGTATTTAGTTAATTAAAATTTATTTCAAGGCCAGTTTTTGATTTAAAAAACAATTTATAATACTTCGTTAATTCTTTCCTGATGGGGAAATGTCACGGCCGAAACATTCTGAGGTTGCGGAGGGAAACAATATTTCGAAGAGATGCGGTACTACTGAAGATCTGTCCTAAGCCGACGCTGCTATTAGACTTCCGAATACAAGTATATGGAATTCAAGTATTGCAGATAAAACTGAATATTTCCTTGGTGTGCCAAACTACATTATGCTCGTATTAAACATATTGCAGTATTATACTTTAGTATTTTTAAGTCGTACAACAAGAGCTAAAACTTCCTAAATTTCCCAAAATAAAAATGAAAAAAAAACATTTTATGAAGAAACCTCGTTATTTTTTGCTTAAGTTAGCATCATTATTAATTTGTACAAAAATGCTTTGTATTTCAAAACTTTTGTGAAAACATTTTGTTAAAATTAGGAAGAATTATTGGTCATCGTAACGAATACTATCAATATTATGCAAAGATATATTTTGAATTTAAAAAATTGTTTTCAATCATATATTAAATTAAAATGGTGCTTCAATATAAAACATACATTGGAAAATAACGTATTAAAATTAGAACGTTACGGATATTATAAGCTTTTGTTTTATGCCTTTACAAACTTTAAATGCGTTTTTCTCAGACTTCCAATTTTGAAGGTAAGTGTTTTCTAAGCCTTAAAAGGGTTTTTTTTTCTGTTCATCATAGAACCGTGAAATTTTTTATATATACTCGGAAATGTATATTCTATAATAGTTAGTATGGATTTAGGACTAAGATCTCCAGTTATTTTTTAAATGCTAAAGTTACTATTTTAAAAAATTTCGTGTATTTTTTTCCAGGTTTATCTATATATATATATATAGATAAAAAAAAATTTATATTCAACAATGAAATTGATTTTCAAATACCTACAAACTTTTGTTTACAATAATCTAAGAAACATAAATAACTTAAAATGGTTTAAAAATTGAGCATTTTATGTAAGTTTGAAAAAACTTTAAAAATTCCAACTTTTTTTTAAAATTGTAAAACAGTGGCTCGTCAAACTGACTTTTAACTTTCAGAATCACCTCTTTGTAATAAAATCTGAATATAAATCATAAATTATTTTTACTGTTACTGTATCCAGAAACTTTTTTCAAAACTGGTACTGTGTAGCCTTAAGTAAATATGATTCTATAAATGAGCCACATTTTGTATATTAATATCAGTGTGATTTGTGACTATAAAGGCACTTGGGTACAGGCTATGTAGATAACTAGTTTGGGTTTTAACAATACGAGTAGTCTAAAATTAGATCATTTTTGTTCCTTTTAAATTCGTTTTGCTAATTTTGAGAATCGATATATAGTTCCTAATTTAATTTCGCTGACTTCAAATAAATCTTTTACCTTGAAAGTCTTCTTTATTTTCTTGTAACCTGCAGGATTGTTGAGGAAACTGTTAACCCCATTAAGTGTTGTCGGTGTTTTTATCCGTCTCACTCAACCACTGCGTTATGCACTCCGGACGTATATATACGTCCTTCTGAGATACGATACTTTTCTTTGTGTAGATACCGGTAAAGCTATGCGATGACTTTGAAATGTAATAAAATTACATTTACAGTGTTTGTAAAGCATTTACTTATTTCAAAGACAAATTTACTTATTTGTGCCTTTTTCTCCCCCCCCCCGCCTTCATACACCGCATACGTGAGCTTATGTGAAAAACGGTGGCACTGGAGAAAGAATCACGTAGATTTTAATCGGTAGTTACTGTTGAATGCATCCCTCTCCTATGCACACAAATGAAAAAATATCTGAAGTATAAGAACATTACAAAAATAGCTAAGCAGTTTTTGTATGCTTTTAAAATTCATATCTAATATTTTCTTATTCAGACATATAACTGTCGCATGCATTTTAATTATGCTCTTCATACTCAAAACTAACCATTGTGACACAATTTAGAAACATTCTAACACATTACTCATTCCCGACTGCAATTATCCACAGTTTACATATGCCATGAGACAATGCCACATGTTCCACTTATTATCTGACGAAGGCGAAATGACAATTGCGGTAAATCTCTCTGATATACTATGCTAGTTTACATAATTTTGTCAATTACCTACAATCATCCTCCTACTGATCAGCATGAGTATTTCCATTGTAGGATTGTGCTTGTCACTGGGTGGATTCATAAGTTCCTTCATTAACTATTCATTCCCTCAACATGCTTCTGATCGAAGTACAAATTCCGTGCAATTCCAATGGTGTGGCTCGAACAATGGATTATTAGTCCTGTTATTAGTCCATGTCTGTTGTCCACTTTCAAGCTGTGAACCTCTCTGCCCGCTATGAAATAAGATTACTGCTTGGACATATAAGTGACTGCAGTCGTTGGGGATGATTTGACTGCGTTGTAATTGGCTGGATTTGTTAAAATTCGATGAGAAATGAGCAGATGTCTAATTAAAATGGATCGGTTGATGGGAGAATGGATTGTTCACTTGCCCTGTTTGACCTTTTTAACCCTATATTGGGTCATTTTTTTCTATTACTGATACGTTAAACCTTTCTTTTTTGGATTGAGATTGAGTCATATGTAACAAGTAATATAAAAAAACTAAAACAATTCCTACTTTGATCAAAAAAGAAGAAATGTATTTCAGCTGTTTTTTTTATTAAATATTAGGACCGAATCAAAACATTAAATGGTAATTGAAATTTGTTAATTATCATTTAAGTATCGTATCGTCATCCAAAACAATCGTGTATATAAAATTTCAGTTCAAATGAATGCTATAAACGAGAGAAAAAAAAACTTTTAAAGTTTTAACCCCAGTCGCTAAAAATGAAACCAACGTTGCTGTATCTGCAATTCTTTATATAATTAGTTTCAGTCAATTAATTATAATTAAATTATAGTATTTTTACCCAAAACAATAGTGTATAGAAAATTTCAGCTCAAATGAGCGCTTTAAAATGTGAGAAAAAGAAACCTTTTCAATTTTTGACACAAGTCGTCAAAAATGATGGCAACGTGGCTGTATTTGTAATTCTTTGAATAATTAGTTTTAATCAATTAATTTTTATTCATTGTAATTAAATTACTGTATTGTCATCCAAAATAACCATGTATATAAAATTTCAGCTCAATCGAGCGCTTTAAAATGTATTTTAATAACGATTGAAAATTCTACTAACATAAATAATTATATAGAGAGTGCGAGATAATAGTAGGAATAGAAAAAATGAGTCTATTCCGCATATTACTTAAATTTATTTTATTTTTGGGGGTGGGGAGTATAATTTCAAACGCCCAATGGGAAATATTCAAAGCTAGGTCATCTCATGTTTTGCATTTCTTTTTATATCGCATTACATGATATATTATGTAATTTGCCAGAATTAAATTCTGCAAAATAAATTAGAAACATTCAGTGGACCCCAATTTATCGAATTCATTGGGACTGAACAAATTAGTCGTTAAATCGAGGTTATTCGTAATATCGAGGTCCGAAACAATATAATACTTTTGACTTTACCTTTGGGAAATTCCATAAGCAATAACACAAAAATATCTATAATTAGAAATTATATACTTTATATTCTCCAGCTAAAATTACTATTAGCGAATTATTAAGATCCAGAAATTGATTGGAAATTGATTTTGAAACATTGGGTAATAGATGTTTGAAAACTTTTTTATTCCTGACTCGACTTAATTCTTTATCGGAAAGGCGTAACAAATTTTTCGAAACAAAATTTGCTACACGTAATAAACCTCACTTCTCTCAGGAAAAAGAGCAAATGGTAAAGTCACTTAAAATATCCACAGCATTATAGAGTTAAATATAATTAAGGAATCTCCTGTCCTATTCAAAATCCACATGATATGTTACACACATGACTTATTTTACCCCTGTAAAGTGTAATGATGGGCTACATCTTTCGCTGTCGATATTCGCTACGTTCCGGTCCGAAAAGGTATCATTTGTAAAGTCCTTTTTTGTTTTAATCCAAACTAATAAAAAAGAGATTCGGTTGTTGAAATAATTTGTTAAAGCCGTGTTTATTATTCGTTAAATAAGGGCTTTCGTCTGCATTTTAATTGGGAAAAAGAAAAAAATACGTCATATCTTGAGATTCGTTAAATAGGGGTTTCTTAAATCAGGGTCCGACTGTGTTCGTTTTTCACAAATTTCAGAATTTATACGTATTACTTTCCATGAAATTTTAGAAAACAGGTATTAACACATAGGGGGACAGTGCAAGCTATACGAGCGTATCTTGTTTTTTTTCATATTCTTTAGTAAAGTTCAAATGGTAACGTCTATATATTTTTTGCACATTTTTTCATATGCTCACCAACTTTAGTCAATCGCACTTTATATGGATCCGTTTCCTTGCTGTTCAGGAAACTTAAGAGTTCTCCTTTACGTTTACGACTAGAAAATCCTGAAATCAGTTCGCGTGTAACCCAATGTCAAAAATTTAATTGGTTGTGAAGTACCAAATCTGTTACACTTGTTTCCTAGAGAATGATGGAATTGAATATTGTCAGAAGAATTTAAAATTGTAGGATCCGATGCCACCAATTTCATTTATTTCTCGAAGTTGATTAAAGTGATTAACGCATCCTATAATCTCAATTTAACATAAGTTAGAAATAGTATCTCACCGAAATTTAAAATTTAATAAATTTGTTTGGAAATATACTTCCCAAGACCTTATGAAGGGTTCACATACAGAAAAATAAAATAAGATGATTTTAAAGAAAATTCTGTGGCAGAACTTAAGTCACATGTATTGTAGCGAAGCTTTATTAGACGAACACTTGTCAGATAGGTCATTGAATTCCTCAAAAAGGAACCACGTATTCTTCTCAAATGCCTGGGGAGAAAAAAGATGTTGAGCCGCTTTTGAAAACAGCCCGGATGGTTTATGGTCTCAACGATAAAAAAATGGGCGCTCCTGTTGGCAGTTATCCATTATTTGGTTCCCTCGCACATGTTGGCCGCGAAGTACTTGAATGAAAGGAATATCGGTCTGTTGCGAGAAAGACGTACACAAGAGGATTTTCCCTGCGTCAAAGTGACAGTTCAATTAATAAACTCTCCATATGGTTTACGAGGTACAATGAGGTAGTTCATCTCAGTCATGACTTCGTTTGTCTCAAAGAACCAATGGAGTTTACGCAGAGACAGATGATGCTGGGTGCAGGCCCTCGACGCTCGTCAATCAGAAGTTATTGGTGGTGTGAAAGAGGCCCTCCCTCCCCCCCAGGGGATTTAAAGAGAGGGTTAGGAAGATGAAAAGGAGGATCAAGAGATCAAGGAACTGCGAAGATCTCTTCAAGATTGAGTGGTAGTCTGAGGGGCAGCCGCACCAGTGATTTATCTTGGGCGATACAAGTGAAAGAGGCTGCAAGGACAGTCGCACCTGGGAGATGATCATCTGAAGATCTACGAACATTGCTCTGGACTTGAAATTTTCTCCAGCGAAAGGCTGCAAAGATTAGAATCATTAATAAAGGATTTAATTTTTTCAAAATTAATTTTTAAATAAAATGCCTTTTGGCCAAAAAAGCTGTGTGACCCATCTCGCTACCCCGAAATGAAATAAATTTGAGAGTTCAGGATGTTACAGAAACAAAATTTAGTTAGAAAGTTCGAGAAACAGATTTTAAGAAAATATCCTAATTTATCTCCTTTAATCATATACATATAATACATACAGTTTTGAATTTGGAAATAATAAATGAAATTTAATTACATCGTTTCACTTTCATGATTTAAAAAAAAGTTACATTTTTTTACAGCAGCTTTGTAATTAGCTTTCTCTGTAACAACTTAATTTCATGCAAATTATTTATTTTGTTTTATTTTCTGAAACAAGTTTTTTTAACGAAATATATTTGAATATTAAGAGGTCTCAGGGGTGTTAAATTTCTCTAGAGGTATAAAAATATAAACAATTTTCAAACAGGTATAATGCTTTTAAATTTAAATTAAATGATTCGAATCTTTTACATATTATTTATAAAAGATGGGGCTATAGAAAGGTATGAAATGTTTAAAATATAATAATAATTTTAAAAATCATAAGCATATGAAAATTCTATAATAAGTATTAAGTATTCTTTACGTTGTGCAGGCTATTTTCTAAAATAGTAGCCTCTAATGTATAAAACTTTATAGAATTATAAAATGCATCATACTCTTTAAACCCTACCTAATTTTAGTATTATATAGCTTTTGTATTTCAAAATATTTGTAAAATATTGCAATTTTATAAATATTTTTTAAAAATGTATTTTATTTATTAAAATATGTAAGTTATTATTCTATTTATATAAAATAGGTACAGTGTAATAAGAATGCATTTAACTTCATAAATAAACTTATAGCTAGTATTTAAAGCTACTATTTTAGAAAATAGCATGCGTGGCGTAAAACTTAATAAATATTCCTTATAGAAAAGTTTCTTATTTTCATATGCTCATAATTTTAAAATTATGATTATATTTTAAGCATTTTATACATTTCTAAAACCCCATTCCTTTATAAATAATTTGTAAAAGATTTGAATTATTTAATTATAAATTTAAAAGAATTATACCTGTTTGAAAATCGTTTATATTTTCAGACCTCTAGAGAAATTGAACACCCCTGAGACTCCTTCGTATACATACAATACATGCAGTTTTGGATTCGGAAATAATAAATAAAATTTAATTACATCGTCTCACTTTCATGATTTTAAAAATAAAAAAAATATGTAATTATTTTATTACAGCAGCTTTGTAATTAGCTTTTTCAGGAACGTCTTGATTTCAGACAAAATACTTATTTTGTTTTATTTTCAGAAACAAGAGTTTTTTTTAACGAAACATGTTTGAATATAAAAGGCTTAAACTCACATAAACCTTTCTATTATCATTAAATTATTTCATAATATCTTGGTAAAGTTTTAAACATTTTGACACAAATATTCAAAATGTAATCCCTACAAATATGAAATTTAAATTTTCAAACAATTTATCCTCCAAATTAAATTCATCTACTAATATAAAATTATGTCTTATGGACAAACGTTCTTTGTTTCAAAACTTAAAAATATTAAAAAAATTCTTAGATAGAAATGATCAAAAAGGTAATTTCTGAACAAAATAATAATTGAATCCTCCTTCATATCTTTTAAAAGATTAAAATCAAATATATGTATCCAGGTTTCACACATTTCCTAATTCAGAGCTTTAGCGATACCTGTAAATAAAGTATGTAATATCCCGTTAGATTTCCTGAGAAAAATCTTCGATAAGATTAAGTATTTTACTCTTGTTCATTTTTATCTGAAGTCTTTCAACGTAAGAAATGCCATATTTATAAAAACGAGATCAAGGATCCTATTTCAGTTGTTTACAATTTCCGCCGTTTTGCTCGACGAAGAATGAAAAAAAAATATTTTATTTGATCCTATCCCGAGAATCCCGTAAAGATGATCCGGAGGAATTTTCTATTACCGGTAACGTGATGACGTCATGACTTTTCTGGGAAAAATATTCTTCTCGAATGTCATGCTTGTTTTCAATTTTTATTCCCTCAGATTTCTTCATTTTTCCCTAAAAGGAATTCCCTACATCCGAAATATGTCTTTTAGAAGATAACTTGTTTTCCCAAAATAACTTCCATCGGCACATGCATACAAACACACATACACAAAATATGCGTTATGGGAGCATTGGATAACTGGCGATTTCTTTTTACAGAATTTGTTTTTCTTAGAGGGGTGTTTGTAACAGTTTGCATAAAAAATAGGAAACATATAATAGAATATTTAAAAGTAATTGCATTCTTTGATGTTATTCGGAGACAATAAAAAACATCGCGTATCATTTTTTCTGTATTTTTATTTTTATACGTTTGGGAATAGCATATCAGTTTACAAAAGAAATATATGTAAGTCGTTTTCTTGAAATAGACTAGCGAAAAATATGGATAGATTTAAGTTTTTTGTTATGTGAATTAAAAATAAATTGAGAGAACTTTCAAGTGATATAAAAAGTCCTAAGGTTTGGATTTTGAGGAATGCGGATGAACATTGAGTTGAACTTTTATATCACTTGCGAAAAGCATTTATATATTTTCATTTTTTATTGAATTCTTTTTAATTGATTTAAAAATTGATTTTACTGTCCATCTCATAAATCCCGATAAAAACACACACACACTTTCATATATGACAAACTCCTAAATTGTAATTTCCTTTGTAGAGTACCATTCAATAATTTTTAATCTTTAAAGTGAATAAATATGTTACGTATATTAAAAAAGATATAAAACTACTAAAATTATGTACTGAATAGTTGAATGGTGAAATTAAAACACATGTGATAAATGTCCCAAGAACTTGAAACCTTTCCATAAAAATGGTTCGTTTTGGTAACTAATTTATGATAATAAATAAATAATTTAGATAATGTTTGCTATATTCAATAACAAATTGACCAAATATTTTAAAATAAAAAATAAAATACAACTAAAAGTAATGAAGAAAGAAGAAAATGCGACTCTTATGACGAACTTGAATCATTAATTAGAATACGCGAATATATATAGACAAGTAATATAAAAAAATTAATTAATTTTCCTACTTAGATCAATAAAGAAAATTTTATTTTTGCTACTTTTTATTTAATAGTTACAATTAATATAAATATGTATATGCATATGACAGAATCACAACATTAAGTGGTAATTCATTTTTATTAATTATCTTTAAAGTATTCTATTGTCATCCAAAATAATCATGTATGTGAAATTTCATCCCAATAGAGCGCTTTAAAATGTATTTTATTAAGGATTGAAAATTCCACCAAGATAAATAAATATAGAGAGAGTGTGAGCTAATAGAAGGAATTGAAAAAAGGATGATTATAATTTTGAATATATGATGCTTTGCTTGAGTGCCATAATTGTTCTATTAAAAGGTCTCCGTAACCCCCAAATGACCGATGGGTGCCATAATTATTCTATTAAGAGGACTCCGTAACCCCAAAATAACCGAACTATCGTTTTTATTTATTTCTTTAATCTTATTCTTTGTATTATTATTTTTCGATTGACGTATCACTTTTGTATGTCAGAAAGTTAGAATTTGGATAAAACTTCATTTAAAAAATACAAATTAACAAATTAAGCAATTCGACCACGCCCCCTTTTTAGAAAAAAAGCTAAAATAACCATTCTGATAAAAGAAAATCTCTTTTAAAAAGGGAAATAAAAGTTATAAAAGAGAAGGTGCAATATATAAAACAGGGTATTACCGAGACATTACAATAATGTAATTTTTTATCTTTTTGAAATATGTGCATGTAAAATGTTTGAATTAAATCATTTTATATTAATAATTTCATAATTTCTGTTCTTGCTCCTCATGTGCTTTTCATAGAAATTTAATACTTCAATATTATGAGATGAAAAAACTAGAATTTTTGTCATAACAGAAAAAAAAAATTTAAGGCTTTCCTTGAATTTCCTTGCGTAAATAATACTTTGTAAAACTTCATCCCTTTATAAAAAATGTATGAGATGAAAAAATACGAAAATGCAATTATTTTAAAGAAAAAATATAAAACTAATGTTTTATAGTGGTATTTTAAGTTTATTGTAATTATTTTTTAGAATTATAAACTTTAAAGTTCTTTTTCTCAGTTAGTGTTTTTTCGATAAATTAGTGCATTCAAGATGCACTACTTTGACAATTATTTACCATTAACTTTCATTTCTTCCTGTGTGTTGCATATAAAACATTTAACAAAATTAGGGATCTATTTTGCTGTCAACTGAATACTTTTGTTTGAAAAAATTAAAATGTAGGAGATATTGGCTTTTTTGTTGAATTTTAGCATGCATATCAACGTTTAACTTTTTTCTCCAGAATAAATTAAGTTATTGCAAAATCCATTCCTACAGCTGCTTAGAACATCCGTAAGAATATAACAAAAAATTTCAGTAAAAAAATATTAATTACAGAAAGAATAAAATTTTAAAATTTTCAAAATTTTTTCAAAAAATGTAAGTTTTTAAAATTGTGTGGATAATATGTGAAAAATTTCCCCTCATATCATTTTTTAAAATAGAAACATAATATGAAATGCTAAAATATAATTTTTAAGTACATAAATAAAAATAGTTGTTCAAAGGGTACAGAGTCTTCTTAATGGTTGTTAGTGGTTAAACATAAACATTTCCAGTTTGATCAGAAGACTTAGCCTCCACCATGTAAAAACAACTTTTTACCATTATGGAGATGATTCAAATTTAGTTCCGGAATCCGAAAGTACTGCACGACACTCGAAATTTTTTCATCAGATTTTACCAACTGAAAACGTCTCGTTTTACCAAACATTCTTTTCACTCACCTAAGGAACCGAATTGTATGTACACAAGCCACTTAGAGACACAACAACTATTGGTGTGTGTGTGTTGTTAGTAAAGATACTCCATATTCTTCAACACCAAATTTCCTCGTGTTCTTCGCACGAACGTATGCATAGTACGTCTTACGTTTACGTCTTAATCTTAATCTTCATATATCTATCATTAAGAAAGCTGTGCTGTCCAAAGTTGGAAATTAGGCCTGAAATTATATATTCTTGGCACTCACTCTTGTCACAGTAGATTGAGGAAATTCCCTAAAAATGTTTGAAATGAAAAGTTTGATGCTCCTAACCCCAATTAACGTTTTCTCTTCCGTCGTCATAAAACATAATTAGGTAGAAAAAATTTTAAATGAATCTTTTAAGAACAAATGAAAGCTGTGGATGCCATCTGGATATTTACACCTTGCTATCCCATGACTTTTGACAATTCAGTGTATGCATTTCACACATTTATAGTGCAGACTTTGCGATTAAATATTTGATTAGTAAAGGCACAGAAAATTCAGTTTTATAATAAAGGGTATTTTTTTTAAAGGTATAGAACTTTAAATTGCAATAAAACAACGATGTATTATTCGATTGACATGAATTTTTTTATTCGAAAGATAATCTTGTGGCATTACATTTTAAATATGATTTCTGGCATATGACTGCCACGGCTGGCTCGGATGTAGTGCAATCTGGACGTCCAATTTTCGATGACTTTTTCCAACATTTGTGGCCGTATATCGGCAATAACACGGCGAATGTTGTCTTCCAAATGGTGAAGCGTTTGTAGCTTATCCGCATACACCAATGACTTTACCTAGCCCCACAGAAAATAGTTCAGCGGTGTTAAATCACAAGATCTTGGAGGCCAATTCACTGGTCCAAAACCTGAAATTAGGCGGTCACCAAACGTGTCTTTCAATAAATCGATTGTGGCACGAGCTGTGTAACATGTTGCACAGTCTTGTTGGAACCACAGCTCCTGGACATCACAATTGTTCAATTCAGGAATGAAAAAGTTAGTAATCATGGCTCTATACCGATCACCATTGACTGTAACGTTGTGGCCCTCATCGTTTTTGAAGAAGGAGTCCACCAGCCCATAAAGCGCACCAAACAGTCAGTTTTTCTGGATGTAACGGTGTTTCGACATACACTTGTGGAATAGCTTCACTCCAAATGCGGCAGTTTTGTTTGCTGACGTAGCCATTCAACCAGAAGTGCGCTTCATCGCTAAGCAAAATTCGCTTATTAAAATCGGGAACAACGGCAATCTCGTTTTGGGCCCATTCGACGAATCTACGCCTTGCTTGATGATCGTTTTGATGAATTGCCAAACCAAACTGAGAATAAATCACTTGACAGCTGTTAAATCGGTCGCCATCTTGGAAAGTAATGCCAACTGAAACTTCTATACCTGGAAAAAAGCACTTTTTATATCGTTCTTATACAAGACATCACAATAATAAAATTGTAGTTGATACCTTTTATATTGATATTAATTCGAAAATTATTTGAAAAATAATAAAAAAATACCGAGAAATATTTTTTCAAAGATATCAATAGAATTACATTAAAGTAATTTCTTTTGACGACGTCTTTTTAGTAACTGAATACTGATAGTAAAATAAAATTATTTAGCAATAAGTCTCTGATTCTCTCTTGACTAAAAATTAAAACCATTAAATGATTATAAACCCAATTAATTTATCAATGGTAATCTAACATATGGTAATTTAATGCGTTTTAGTCAAAAGCATATTGTATCTATAAAAAAGATCTGCAATAATTTTTAATGATTTACGTTTTTATTTCTGAAGTCTATCAGCTTCGGATTAGATATACTTTATGTTCTCATTGTTATGTCTCATATACTTTATGTTCTCAAAAAACTATTAGATGTATAAGTTAAATATAATGAACACAAAAATCTCGAGCGGAATTAGAAAAAAAACAATTTATTTAATTTGGAATTTTCGATAGAATTTAATTATATCCGTAAATCAGAACTAGAATGGTACACAAGTTGTTTAATACAAACAAGTTGCAGAATATTTTAATCAAGAATTAGAATACGTGTTTGTCTTGAAAAAGTATTTCTAGAGTAGAGGACTAAAATTAAAGTTTTTTTTTGCTTAGCCTCTTTCGATTTCAAATATTAGATATTTATCGAGAATTTTGGAAATTCAAACTGCAAGCATGTTTTGAAGGCACATTAAAAACAAAAAGTAACCTAGTTGTATCTTCCGAATCCAATTTCTGAATAACAAAGCCATTATGTTATCGTCGTTGTTGTTTTTGCTCATCTCCATGTTTAGCCAAGCTAGATCAAGTCCATGATTTCATCCACTCTCAAAAAGTCCGACACCATTTGAGGGTCTTCATAAAGATCTTGTTTTGAAAGACCAAGGCAGTCAAGAATGTGTGCTGGAGGTGCCTGGCAAGCAAAACACCTTACACAAGTCGAAAAAGTTTTGTTTCCATCCTTAAAAGTCTAAGCTTGGAGGTGGGCACTTCGGAAACGAGTTAGAATAGTTTGTTCCTGCCTGCTACATTGAAGGGAAAGAGATCCACCAGGACGTTTAGTCTCATACCAGTGATGAGCAGGAGGAACAGTTTATTTTTTGTTGATGTGGTTGCGGTGCAGCTCTGAATCTACGACTTCTTTACAAAAAAACATTTTACAAATACTTATATCAATATGTACTTATATCAAAATATTTATACCGCATTGAACGATAAACGAGTCAACATAGGTGACTTATTAATATCGATGTAATTATAGTCACAACAGATGTCTTTTCACATTGCGAATTAGAGGGATATGTAAAATGTAGTCGCTTGATAGAGCAACACGAGGGCTATTGGCGAAGGACGTCGTAATTTTGAACCATGGTCAAATGACGAAGGAAACACCTGTGTTGGCATCTCTCTTTCCGAACTCCCTCCCCCGCGTTAATGAGAGGACAATGAACATCGATCGATTTAACGTGCATCAGCTCCTCTAAACGGGTGGTCTTCAGAGGGGACACACCACCCCAAGGGCGTCAAGAGAGCCTGCAACTTATAAAGTCTCAACAGTGCAAGCCGAAGCTAATTTTACATAATTTCGGATGGATTCTATAATTGTCTCAATTGTTGTTAATTCAGCATCTTTTCATTTAACCCGGGAAAAGGCGAGTACTCGTAGGTGGTCACGCAAATTGGCGGAGTCACCCCACAATACCTTTTTTTAAATATATTAATTGTATTCAATAAAAATCGTAATTCCAGTGAATAATTTAACTATGAGAAAGTACATTTAACTACTTTGAAGAACTTTCCCATTTTTCTTTGATAATTAGAGAAAAAATCGAATCAAATTGAACTAAAATGTTTCAAATGCACGTGACTTAAATAAAGGACAAAAATCACAGGCACTTTGAACTAACATTACATGAATGATACTTGCAGAAAAAACTCTCATATTTTGTTCAATTTAGTGTAGTTTTATTGTCCTTTGATGATCAACAAATAGCGTTTTGAACTTTTCTTGCTTGTGTCTTTTTGACAGGGTGCAGTGCGCCTTGGGGCTCACTTGGGGCTTCATATCTGTCTTGCTGGAGTTTTTTATGCCACATTTGCAAACTTTCCTCAACTCAAAGGGTTAATGTTCATTATTTTTCTCAAATTTGCTTTCGCTATTATGATTCCCATATTTTCCTGAATATAATCCACGGATTATGTGTTAAAAAGTTTCTAATTTCGTTGAGCGTGTCATACGCCGCTGCGGATAATGTGATAAAAAAAACATTTTCCGTCAGAAATGTTTACAATGAAGTTTTGGAAGAAATACAATTTATGTTTTATAAAATAAATAACAGTTGGCGCTAAAAACTTTTGCAAATCGGCTGGCGTATTTCAGCTACAATCAGTTGTTCAGCAATCAATTCAGCAATCAATCCAATTACGCTCAAGCACGAATTCATTTCCTTGGAAAGATTTTGCAATTGCTGGTTACTGACATTATTTCGCATTCTTTTTTGACTTAAGCTGTTTTTTTTCTGAAAATAATCAAGTTCATATATCGGCATGTTGAAGCGGAAACGTGTTAGTTACATGGCTGAACTAAACGTTATAGAGAAAGTTACTGACGTAGGAAATCGGGAAACTGCAAGAAGATTGCTTAAGGTTGACGAATAAAATATTCAATTGTGGAAAAAAACAAGATTTATTTTGAAATATGGGCCCAACGTTTTTTAATTATAGACTCGATGGAGCACATCTTACAGAGAATGCTAAAAATGCCCTGAAGTCCGCACCCGCACCTGCAACTAATACATGCAGGACTGACAAAGAAATTACAGCCTTTATACATCGGAAGCAACATATATTTTAATCGAAAGATCAGAAATAATGGATGTCCAACTTTTATAAAAAAGAATTTTACAAAAAAAATCTGTACAATTTATTACTTATAATTTTAATCATATTGTGTATTCCTTTTTTAAATTTTTCTGACACTACATTATAGGCAGTATATATTTTGGATTATTCGCCGTAAAAATTGCTGCTGATTATACGGCGCTGCGGATTATGCGTTTTTTTATTATTTTCCTCGATAAAAAGACTTTACGGATAGTACGCCGTTGTGGATTATATACAGGAAAATAAGGTAACATCCAATATTTCATCAGGATATTCCCTGGCGTGATCAATTTCATTTTGATCCTGTAGAGATCACAGTTACCCAATTTTTTTTATTCTTATTTGCATTTATAAGCTATAACGAGTCGTACAACACAGCAATCAAAACCACTAAGTCGTTCACAAGAGAAAAATGTAGCCTGTTCATAAAAATATATTTTGGAACAAAAGTAGCCACATGGTATGTGAGCTCAGTCACCCCAAATTCCTTAAGATTGTGAAAATCGTTTGCCACTCCAAAAAAGAGGGAAATATGTGTTAAATACATTTTAGTTCCCATGTAGACTGTCATACAGGAGGATACTGTTAAGGTAATTGGTAAAAAATAAACAGTTTTCCCGGAATTAAAGATTTTGTGATCCTGGGGTAACTCTGTGCCCCTCGCTACCGCTCCCGGGACTGGGATAAAGCATGAAAAAGACCAGTCTATGACCATAAAAAGAAATGAGTTAGGATTGGAGTTTAAAAATTGGTTTATCTTTGCTGCTGAATATGTAAAATGATGCAAATATGTAAAGCAAGAAAACGATGATTAAATGGGAAGTGGAATTTTGATTTAATTTAATTAGTCATGCATGAATACATACATCTCTTTGTATGCATGTGTGCATGTTCTATTAAAAGTGTTAGAAAAATACTTTTTCAACAATTCAATAAATATAATAAAAAAACAATCTATAAAGAAATCAAAACTCAAATCTGCAATTTAAATTTGCGTTACATTATTAATTTCAAAATAATGAATACAAATACAGAGAATTCATACAGATCGCAATTACAATAATAAATAATTCAGAATTTTTAACTTTTCAGATTTTGTGAAATCGGGATTACGTTAATTATTTATTTAAATTCAGAAACATTCCACCCAACTGTCTTCAACAAGCCAGAGCATGGCACTTTTTTATTACGTTAGTATGTAATCATTATTGTAATTGGATTTCAAAATCTCTGCAGATTAAATCCAAATGGGCTCTTTGGGGTATTTCGTAGAATTAGGAGTAATTTAATTAAAACACAGCCTTCCTTAAGAATAGATTCTTCTTCGTACAGCGTTTAATGTTTAAAGTAGTAATTTTTTTGTATTAGATTTAACACGTGTAATTGTACCAATCTCGTTTTGAAAAAATCACGGGAATCTCACACAATTTTAAGACTTGTTTCATTTAAATAAATATTTTTGAAACCAGCTGGTGTTTTTCAAGATTTTTGAACTGCGTGTTTGAATTAAATACTTATTAAGATTTTTCTTCCACTCAAGCATGTATTTACCATATCCTAAGACTTGGGATATATCACGTAATTTGAGTTAACTTAAAAGTATCTTAAAGTTTTAATATAAAAATACCATACATGTTTTGAAGTTAAGAGTTATAAAAAAGATGTCTATTTAGAATAAAGTGTTATTTAAGATGTCAGGGTCAATCAGATTGAAAGATGCATTGCAATATTTTTCAGTACGAGTACGAGTTCTCAATTGAATTCAAAACAAACATCAAACAAAATGTACTTGTTTTTCTGTTTGTAACTTCAAATTTTATAATTGATTATTTATGTTCAAATGTTGCGAAAAAAATCTTCTCCAAAAAATTTTAAATATTAAGAAATGTCTTATTTTATGCATATGCTTTTAAATTAAATGCATTTTTTCTACCTCTGCATTATTGCTGTTGACAAATTTGTACTTTTTGAGTGAAAGTTTCTGGAAAGATCAAAAGTTGGTAACAACGATGCGCATGAACCGATTAGCTGTAAACACGTGATTGCTTTTATCGTGTGAGTGACGTCAAATGAGTTTTTGAACTGATTGGATAAAAGCACGTGATTATTATTATCATGGGACTATAACGTCAAATGAATTGCGCCTATTACCATAATCTAATAAAACAAAGGGATAAATAGTAATAAAATAAGGCAGTATAAGTAAGTAACGAGTTGTATAAAAGTAATATAAAAGCATACTCTTAGATTAAGGAACTGCAGTTTTTGGTTTAAACATAGTTTTAAGCTTAGTCAACCTCCCTCTATACTTGCTTATGCCATTGAGTTCCAAAGAAGAGCAAACACACAGCGTGAGAATAATATTCCGTTAAAACTAAAAGAAATAATCATACTTCTAAAACAAGTAATATAAAAAAAAAAGTCAGTTCCTTCTTTGAATGGATAAATAGAACGTATTTTACTAACGACTGAAAATTTGAATAAGACATATATATATATATATATATATATATATATATATATATATATATATATATATATATAGGGAGAGAGTGAACTCATAGTAGGAATTGAAAAAAGAGCATGATTTGTCTGCATTTTTGTAACAATGCACACTTGGTTTGGCTGAAAAACAGGTTTTCTACGCCAACTTTTGTCTTCGTTTTAACAGTTACATTGTTACAACAATAGAGACGAATCTTTCGTGTCAGAAACTGGTAATTAATTTAATTAAATTTAACTAATTAATTAATATTTGAAAAAACTTTATTGACATCAAGTGTCATCCACTACAAGTTTAAAAAAGATTTTTACTGAATTGAATGGATAGAAAGTATTTTATGAACGATTGAAAATTTGAAATAAATGAATAAATGTATAAATATTTAGAGAAAGTGAGCAAATAGTAAGAATTGAAAACTAATATTAAAATACTAAAACTAAGATGTCTATGCCAAATACCAAGGAAAAAATGAACCTACATAACTAAGACAGAGAAAATTAAATATTAAGATAAAATAATATTTTTAAGAAGACAGTATGAAAACGCAATAACATAAAAATAAGTTAAATGACAAGACAATAAATGCTAAACAGTTGTGTAAGATTATTTAAAGTGGTTAAATCAGTGCTTCCCAAATTTGCCATATCTGCGACCCAACATTCAATCATAGTTTTCATCGCCCTCCCCCTTCCATACAATAACAATGTATTGAATTCAATAATACCAGACTTTGACACTATAAGTACAATGCGACTTTAACCTCTTAAGTACCGCCGGCGCATATGAACGCCCCGCTCAGCCAAAGCGTCGTCTGCCCGCCTTTGCGAAGTGCGTTCTTTTTCTGTGCATTACTACCCGTACAATTACTCTGAAAGCTTCGACTCTCAACAAACGAACCTTAATAATATTTGTGCAGGATTCACTTCTTTCAGAGGGTTTCTGCTTCTTTGTTCCTTTTCTCTCCCTCCCCTCCCCATGCATAACATACACGTGCCTACTTAGAAAACGGTGGCATGGGGAGCGAATCGAATAACTTCTTATCGGCACTTAAGGAATTTTTTATAAACCATATAAATTACCAAGATAAAGGTTGATTTTTGTATATAATTTTTTATATATAACAAGCCCTTGGGGTCACTGGTAATTATTAAACTTGTTTTCTTAGTATTGTTAAATTAATTCTAAAGTACATTTTACGATACTGATACATTTATAAGTTTATTATTTCAATGCGAATGTGTATTTTATTTTTTATTATGCCAGAATGTATTTTGTTTGTTTAGTTTCAGTAAATTAATAATTGTTTAAAAATAATTTTTTGCCTACGACTTTTCAATATGCTCGCTCCCCTAGCAGATTTACCACTTCTGGGGGAACCGCCCACAGTTTGACAAACGCCGGGTTAAATATTTTACATAAATCTATTCTAGGCATATCTAATTGAGATTAATAGCATTTTCACACACACATAAATGTATTTAAATAATTTATAATTCAACGATTGTCTGAACTTTTATAAACTCTCACTCTAGTCAATTACATAGGGAGCCATGAACAAGCACTGCCCATGATTGAATAAAATATTCTCTTCCTTCAGGCAGCAAATGCTTTTATTCCATTTCACACAATTTTTATTTTCGAATAAATTCGAATTCTATCTATCGAAAACTCTTCATAACAAAGGAATAGAAAATGCACCGAGCCATTTTCTAAGAATCGGAGATGTTGTCGAATTCATGGTTACTCCATCATCCTACATCGTTCCAAAAACTCTTGACCGAATATATATAACGATCGAATATTCAGATTATCGGTTCTTATAGGGGAAATATTCCTTTCTCTACCTCGATGTCAATTTCCACGGAGTTAGAGAATACCACGAATTTAGTTTTTGATGGAACTTTGATGTTTTTATTGATGGATGCAACGCGTGAATGGGCACCAGATTCTTAACGATTTGTTTTGATGTTATGCTGCCGATGCTGAAACCTTAAGATTTTAAACAGTACTGCGTGTTAGATATTTGAGAAAATATTCAAAATAAACTTTTCATCTGTAAGAAATAAACATCCTACACAAATATGTAGAACCATAAATACACTTCGAATATGCAAGCATTCAGTAGTAATGCTATACAAAATATAAACATACTTCATTAGCTTTTGAAATTTCTTGGATAATGAAAATATTTCTGAAACACACCCATAAAGTTTACTTGAAGGATCAGGTCTATGAACAATGTTAATTGAAAAATAAAAAAAAAAAAAGTATCAAACTGCTTTGGAATCGAGGATTTAAAAAGGAGAAAAATGTATTGTAGTATGGTTTTGTATATTTTATTAGGTTTTATAAAAAAATACTAAGTTTCTATTTTTCTTTTACGGATATATAAGTTACAACTATTTTAGTAAGAGAACATGTTTCTTCCAGCTGCAGATGTTGACTTTTAAATGCGTTTTATGTTTTTCGAAATATTTGAAATGGAAACAGGCATGTCTGAACAAGTTGTGAAAATAATTTACTGAAATATTTTTTGAATGTTTTATGCAACATTAAACAGAAAAAATAAATTAACTGTTTTATGGGGGATTTAACATAATGACTACCATTAACACTACAAAGACTAAAATTTAGTACATACATATACCGCCCAAAAGCAGTCAAATTGACTGTCTTGTCAAATGATGATTAATGTGTAAAGAACTTTATTTAAAATTCATTTTTAATATTTTTACATTATTTACAGTCTTATAACAAGTTATTTGTAAATGTTAACTATAAGAAAAAAATTTGCTGCATTTTGAAAAAAATATATTCAAAAAAATTCAAAGAAATTGTACATTATATACAATTACAATTGTTTTTCTAATTGGAATTAAAAAGCATTCAAAATGACTTCCTAGTGTTAAATGTTCCATTTTTGGTAAAGATATAAACATTGCTTACATTTAGTTCATTTAAAAATAAATGGGAATGTAACAAATAAACGCTGAAAAATTGAAAATTTTTTCGTAAATATTTTGTTTAGATCAAACCACGTTAATGTATTTTTTTTATAATTTTACACCAGTTTTTGGTTAACTTTATATGCAAGGTCTGTAAATAAAACATCCGACCTTTAGTCAGAAAAAATACCTTACTTTGTGGGATTAGGATCCTAATTAAATTCAAAGAAGCCTTTTACGCTTTCACATACTTAGTCCATTATACCTTCCACTGCCGAAAATTCTTCTAAAAGGCTTCTTTTGGAATGTTGTTCAACTAACTCTGTCGTCGCGTTCTGCATTATTTCATCTCTAATCTGAAAATGGGATCCTTTCAAAGGCACTTTAATTTTTGGGAACAACCAGGAGCCAGATTCAGCCTTTCGTAGTGTCCAGTAGGTCCTGTACAACTCCAAGATTGAGTTCTTACTGTTCCATCGACAGAATCTTGGGAACAAAGTTTGCGGATTCTCTGATCACTCAAAATTGCATGTGCAGAACCTGTACTGATTTCAACTTATTCTGTAGTCTTTCGTAAAATTAAACAACGATCTTTCAACATCAGATTTTACACCTTTTCAACAACAGCGGCATTTCGAGGGGTTTGTGGCCTCCCAGAACGCTGATCACTCTTCACTGACATGCGGCCACTTTTATATAAGTTAAACCAAACTTTATTTTGTATGACCCCCATATACCGTAAAATCCGGCATGTAACTCGCACCCATACTTTCAAGTTGCATTTTTTTATTTTTAGTTATATTCGCCGTATAAAATGCACCCCTATTTTTACGAAAGAACGAGAAATGTGCGTGTACAATGCTGGTAAGTTTTTTAAGCCATTTATTCGAAGTATTATTCCAGATTTTTGAAAAATAGTTGTTTTTAGAATCAGAATCCATTAATTTCATTAGGTATGTTGTTTCATTCAAATAAACAATAGTCCGGTTAATGTAGAAATCTAATTTTAATTATCTCTTTTTTTTAAACTATCATTTCTTTTATATCCGTCGTCTAACGCACACCCCAAAATTTCGACTTAATTTTTTGTATTAAGAGTGCGCGTTATACGCCGAATTTTACGGTAATTGTCTCTGAACACTTCCTGAATATTACAAGTTGTTGATTTTGACAAAATTGATACAATATATCTGCTCAAGTCTCTCAGTCATCTTTAGAGAAGCGAAAATCCGACAAACACATCGTGCACATCCCATTCTACTACTTGCTGGAAACGACTGGTACATTGGAACGAAAGGAACAAATTCAAATGTGCGTATTAAGCCGTCACTTCTGTACACAGTGTTGCCACTTTAGAATCTTTGCTGTAGGTTGGGAAAATCCAAATTGGATACTTTTTGAACATACCTTGTATAATCAAAACAATTAATGCTTTTTGAGTTAAACTAACTCTTATCAAATAAAATGCTTGTAAATGTTGTAGTAGCCATCACTGTTGGGATATAATGATACCTTAGTTGTTCACATTCAGTTTGCTACAGGCGTTCGTTCCCCTCTAATATCAAGTATTTTCTTAATTTTAAATTTAGATAATTGTATTTGATAAAAATTCATGTTGGATAAATTGAAAATACGGTTTAGACTTACTGAGAACGAAATTAAAAAATTAACATCGTGCTGCATATATTAGAGTAGATGTATGCATGTCGATGAAATATAAAAATAATAGTACCGAATATAAAAAAAGTATGTAGGATTTCTTTTCAATAATCTAGAATAAAGTGAACGTTGCATTTGTCTCTTCTTAACAGTTCTTCAAAATTTATATTTATGTATTAAACTTTAATCGTTTCATTACTAATAAACTTTATTATTATTATTTTTTAATTTTATGATTCTGAGGAAATAAAAACACATTTTTGGGAGATTTTAATATCAACAAAATGACTTTCCTTCAGAATTGTTATCATCTGGAATGTGGCTCATTATAACTGTAATTTCAAATTTAGTAATAATTTAAATTAACTGTTACATATTTATTTTGCTTTGGAGTTATGTGTCACAAAGGCATTTTAAAAGTTTACTTGCTATTTTCTGTCCAATTTTACTACCTTCACCAATGCAGAAAGAAAAAAATAGCAATGATGCATAAAACTCTTTGCAAGTTATTTAATTTCACAAATGAAAGAAGAATTTAACTATATACCGTACCCATTTATCCATGATTTTTTTCACAACTCGTTAAGTGTGTGCTGTTCAATATTTTAATTCATTAAAAAGTAGAAAACTATAAAATTAATTTTGATGATTAATTAATTAAATTAATGATGAAATTAATGACAAAAAGCATGCTAAATCATAAAATGGGTTAAATCTAAAAAAAAATTAACACAAAATCGCAAAGAGCACCCAATAACGAAGCCAACGTCTCATTCTAAAATAATGTAACATACGTGATATAAACTAGCCTGACTTTACAGGACACAATCTCAAAATTTAACTATTAGAAATACTAGTAATCAGTAGAAATTGTAATTTAAGATAAATCCACCTTAGAACTGTGGATTACATAGACACCTTACTTTTTGTTACTAACAGACTAAATGTTACCATGTTTAATTGGTTTGTTTTTAAATCTTAAAACTGACATATCGTTAAGTATCAATTTCAACTTATAACCAAGATATGCCTAAGTCTCTTTAAGAACCTAAATTAAGGCCTACCTCCGAAAAACAAAAAAAAAAAAATCCTTGACGACTTAAGCAATCTTACGACTAAGTCATAAAACATTACTCAAGGTACTAAAAGAGGAAGAGTATTTTTATTATTTGCAAGAGTAACGTTACAGATGTTGTCTAAGAGTTCCCATAAATACCTTCTACTATCAGTTACAGAATAAAGAACACTGATTATATAGTATGGCCATAAAGTCTGGAGTTTTAAAGTATTACACAAATGCTTGTCACGTAAACACCTTTAATACTATAAGTGGTGAGTATTAATATTTTTTCGCAAAAAATTGGAAACAACTTCTTAACTGTAAATCATTGATTTAGATAATAAATAATTTGACTTTGTGTATAAAGTTATGAGTACAATAATGTTCAAGGAGTGTATGTTAACATAGCAAAAGAAGGGAATATATATTTAATATGAATTTAGTTACCTCAAATTAAAATGTTATATTTGTTTTAATTAGCCCTTTCTTTGTCTGATTTTTTACAAATTTCTGACGCAAAAAAAATGATTTTTTATTGCTCAAAATTAATATATGTTTCATTCTAAAGGGAAAAATAAAACTTACAGTCAGATTTCGATATAACAAAGTCACTAAATCCTGAAAAAAAAGTTCGTTATATGAAAAACTCGTTATACAGAGGTCCAACTTTTAATATACTTTATAAACCAAATAAAACAAATTTTAAATTCTTAAACAATACATATTAAAAAAAACAGCAATTATTCACACCTTTTTATAAATTAATGTATGTTTGTTTTATATAGCTTACCCATCAAAAAAAGAAGGAAAGAAAAACTGCAAGGAAACAAGAAAAAAGAATGTCGAAGAATATGCTGTACTTTCAATATTTAGAAAATAATTTTATATTAAAATTAATGAATTTGAAGGACATTTTCTAATTTAAAGCATACAAGTTCTGTTAAACACACATTATTTTATAACTAGAATATGGGGACACAGAAAAACTGCACTGAGTGTGAAAGGGGATATCGAAGATGTTTTTAGTGAACTGGACAATGGGGGATAAAGGTTTAGCTTCTTGGATGAAACGTTCAGAGCTGTGCTGCTCTCGTAGAGTTATGATCTAATAATGCTAGTTCAAGATTTATAACCACCATGAAATGTGTTAAAGCGAGAATAACTTGTAATGTTCAAAAATACTTTAAATAGGGTAAGAAAAAATTGAATCAGATAAGAAAAGGCTCTTTATATAGAAAATGCACTTCGCTATAGAGAGGTAATTTTACGAAGAAAATCGTGAATTGTTCAAGGCTCCAGGAAAAAATTCGATATATAAAAAAAATTCGCAATATAGAGCTTCGTTATATAGAGGTTAGACTGTATTTTTATCAGTAAACAGCTTTTTACTTGTTTTACAGTTAGAAAAATATGTGATATCCCGTCCCCTGATCTCCCTGCAATGCACCTTAGCTTTAAATTTTAAGAAATACACTGTGATAATATAAATATTAATTCTACAGGTTTCAGGTGTTTAAAAAACAACAAAATAATAAAAGAATTTGCTAAAAATATTTGGAATAATTTATTTAAAATTATTTTTGCTAATAGTACCTTACCGTTAAAAGAGCATTACAATCTTCCTTGAATATCAGAGCGTAAGAATTACCTTTATCACAAAACCGAAATCATGTATTACATATTATTTTTTACTTACTTTATCAAACAAAATTTTGATAATAAATATCAAAAATATCTTGAATGCTTTTTTTTTATTTGAAGTTTTAACGCACAGTACGAGATTTATTGCATCTTATTAGTGTGATACTCTTCGCGGCATATCTCACTGTGATAATTGTGAAGAAAGTAATAGTAGTTGCGGCAACTCATAGAAATATTCAAAAATACACACATATCACGGAAATAAAAAAGACGGGTAAGTAATGACAAATTCAGTTTCAAGGATAAAATTTCCAACAAAGCGGTCACAAAAAAGCCGAATGTTATTTTGGGGATTTAGATTGACTTATAAAAAAAATTCATTTAGCTTATTACTTAAAATTAATTTTATCTTTAAGATAATTTTTTTGGTGGAAAAGTATATCTCCCACTCCCACTGGGAGCTATTTTAATGAAGCCCATTGTATGTTTTGTATTTCTTTTTATATTACATGCATTACATGATATTTATAAATATATATATATATATATATATATATATATATATATATATATTTGTAAATATTAATCTATATTTGAGGAATTATAAATTAAATACATTTTGCATTAAGAAATTTAAGAATTTATTCATTTTACTTTCCATGAAAATTCAGAAAACAAGGACCATTACATAGTGTGAGGCATTGCATGCTACACAAACGTATCTTATTATCATGTACTTTGGTAGAGCACAAACAGCAACGATTATATGTTTTTTTTTGTCAAGTTGGCATTTGTTCACCAACTTTAGTCCATGTCTAGTTAATGTAAAAACACCAGAACAAGCTGGCTGATCTCAAATATTTGGCTTCAGAGGTTGTTTTCGGTTGACATAGTACTTTATACTTTTTTCCACAACCACACCTTTTTTTGTAATAAAGTCCTTATTACACAACAAATTAAAACAACACAAACATCACCAATAGCTTCAGAAATTTTAACTTAAATTTCAGGGTGCAATTATTAATTTCTAACTTAAAATTCTTTTTATTTTTATTATTTTAAAATTTAGCATGACAAGCTGTATCTTTTCAATGCTCAACTCTCAAGTTTGAAGACAGGGGATGGATAGCTCTTCGGGGATTATGTGTTCCAAGGAACATTCTACCGTTCTAGTCTGCGTCATTCGGAACAGGTTTTTGCTGCTCAAGAAATTTAAAAGTCGTTATTTACGCTTGCGACTTCAAAAACACATATCAATTGGGTTGTTCGAAGTGCTAGTAGCATGAACCATATGTTAGAATGTTAGAAAATAGCCTCCCACGGGCATTTAAAAGCTAAAGAAGTTTATGATGGGTTAAAACCAGAAACTGTAAGCTAACTTAATAGAATGATTTGCAAAATATTTGATTAATTCTACTTTAAACTTTTTTAATTATGATGTCACTTTTAAGAGTTATATTTCATACCAATCAAGAATTATTTCTTTTAAGATTAAATTCCTTCATGTAGAAAATAGCACTTTTAATATAATAACTAACTAATTATAAGATAAAATGACATTTAATATCCCCGCAAAAAAGTTTTTCACAACAGAAAAAAAATCAATATATCATGAACTGATACTTCTTAAAATTATTTTTTACATTTTATATTTTAGCTGATTGAATCAGTAGAGTTACTAGAAATTAATTACAAAATTAAAAAATATATTAAATATAGCTGTGCATAAGACGTGTAAATTTTTAATCCTATTCTTGAGGAGGAAATAAACTATCAGTGGTACAATAAGCAAAACATTGCTGTTTAGTTCATAAGTACCAACATATTTCTGCGTCTTAACTATATTTGTCGTAAATTTTCCTTACGTAATTCTTAATAAAATATACAGTTTTAAAGAAGATCAGTTTTTTATAAACACATACATCATGCAACTTTCCATTCTCGAACATCCAGTTGGAAAAGAATTTAATGCAATTAACAGTAAAATTCGATACATTCCAAATACTAACGAGGAGGATTAATCGTAACATGAAAGTGTCGCATTAAGATAAAATCTGTCGAATCTCGTCATTTAAATATGCATGAAAAATTCTTTAAACAACGTTTTAAATTATATTTAGTTTATCAGGATTTCATTGTTGTCCTTAATTACCAGACAAAGCGATTGATAAAAAATTTATTCAACGACAGTTTAAAAGATAATTCATGTAATTAATTAAATAGCGAGAATAATTAACCTTCGTTGCTGGAGAGGCACATTTAAATATTGAAAATTACGCGATTAGTGGTTTTTTTCCACCTCTCCTTAGCTGTGAAGCAAATAATCTGATCGTCAATGCAGATATAATAATATATAATTAATTTAAAACTAAATAAATCATAATTGAGATAAGTGGATAATTTTCTTTAAAAACCCCTTTTTCAGAATAAGTTTGAAAAGTAATTTTATATTCATTTATTTTATCCTCATAGCGATCAGAAGTTCTTTCCTCGTTATAAAAGTGTTCTATGCAATGAGAATTTTTATTGTTTTAACATCTCTCAGAAAAAAAAATTGTATAATTTCTTCTCAGATTTAACTGACAGTTAATCTCCTCTCTCTCTCTCTTATCTCTCTCTCTCTCTCTTATCTCTCCTCTTTATCTCTCTCTTATCTCTCCTCCCCTCTCTCTCACCTTCCTCTCCCTTCTTTTCTTCTCTTTGTCATTCTTTCTCTCGTCTCTCTTTTTCTCATTTCTTTCTTATATATCTCTCTTATCTTCTCTGCCTAATCTCATCTTATCTCTCTCTTCTCTTAGGTATTTTCTTTCGAAATACCTAATAGTCTGAGGCACCTTAAATTTTATTTTGCGAATTTATACGAAATGTATAAAGTAAGCAAGATATGAAGTTATTGCTTTATTTATCATTTTAAATTTTGAAAAATCAGTAACAAATTTTAAATTTTATCACTTAAGAAGTTCTTTGGATGAATGTAATGAATCTTATGGTTAACGAGTATCGTTTTCAGATAAGAAGGAGATATACAGCAAATCAAAACTACTCTCCAATATTTTGAAGAGATACTAACGGAAATCTTAAGTTTGCTTTATATTGAACATAAGCACTTTACCCTGCTTAATGTGTTATATAAAAGTTTTAGAACATTACTTTTTTGAAGGTAACATAAATATTAGATAATATATCTGTTTGCATTTCTTACTATTCTCTATTAAATAAAATGAATCTGAAATCTTAAAAAGATTCTAACAAAGGCAAAATATAATATTTATTAATATTAGAAGGCTTATGCTATTTTTATTCGTATCGTAATAATTAAATTATGTATGAAGTATTGTATATTGGTTTATTTCCTATTTGTATTGATATCTATAGTAAAATGAAATTTATTTCTTTACCATCAAGCATAAGAAAAAGTTTGTCTTCACGTTATAATCAAATGAAGAATACATAAAAAAATCGCTTACTTAGATTGGGTGTCGCTCAAAGTTTCTGTTGTTCTTGAAATCGAGCCAAATTATTCTTGTTACCTCCTCAGACATGTTACTGATTGCACCCTTTACACATCTGTTTAACTTTCTTTTGTCATTCATTAAGTAATTGTTTTGGACGCGACATTCTTAGTTGCTAGTGATAAAAATAATATTGTTATTTAACAAGGCTAAGTTGACAGAATAGTTTTCTTTGTTTATAATTAGAGAAAGACAAGGAGACTATCATATGTCACATTAAGTCCTCAAACACATTTTTGCCTAGAATCAAAACACAAAAAATTATAGAAAATAAACTAGGTATAAAGCAGATTGTGCAAATCTATATATATATTTTTTTTTACATTTTGTGTGACAAATTATACACAGAACCTGTTTTATTTAAAAATAAATTAAATGAGCATTTATTTCTTCAGGTCATGGTATTTTAGTTACCTGTTAAAAAAAGCATTTTATACTTCGAATTACATTAACTGTTTTTTAATCGAATTTTGATATTAGATTATTTGACCTTGAACATTCGAGGCAACGACAGTTATTGACTGACCTCGTAATTTTAAACCTTGATCAAGTGAACCTCTGACCAAGCTTACCACTTCAGACATTCACATCACGCAAAAAGGGAGGACATATTAAGCCTCGAAGATTTAACATGCATCAACCTCATCTACAGTGGCAGCCAAAATTGTGGACATTTTTTTAAATTGTTAGGTTTCTTAAGTTTGTATACTTATAGAAAAGTGTACGTTGCACAGAATGCTAGGTATTATATATCATTTTAAAGGGAATTTAATATGAGAGAGTGGTATTTCCTTTGTTAAAATTACATAACACAGATAGGGGTAGTTTAGTGATTACATCTGGAGACTGAGAGTTGTTTAAGATATCAGGAGACAAATTTAATTAAAAAAAGCAGGTAATGGCCGAAAAAGTTTGCACCACATCTGTTAATGACCGAAGAACAAAAATACTATATTTCAGAGATAACAGAATTTCATGGACATCCATGAAAAGGGATCTGAGTGATATTGGTGTTTCCGTCAGTTCAAAAACATTCAGGAGTAGATTAGCAGATGTAAGACTAAAAGGTAGAATTCCACGAAAACAGCCGTATCTCAACTTACAGTAGCACTAAAAGTGACTAACTGGGCAATGGAACACATTAATTGGGCAAATAATTATTGGACACGTTATATAGATGGCTGAAACTAAAATATTGTTTTTAGGTAGTGATAGCCTAAAATATATAAGACGTAAAATAACAGAAATGCTACACCCCGACTGCATCTAGGCAACTGTGAAGTACCCACATAGTTTTATCACTCAGTCATGAATATCAGTATAAGGTATCGATCGCCTTCATGTCATCGATGGGACGCTGAATGTCATAAAATACATTGATACAGTTCTAGAACCTAAACTTCTGCCTTCCATCAGGGATCTATTTATCAACAATGCTTCACTTATTTTTCAGTAAGATTCGGCTCCTTGTCACACATTAAAGTAATTGAAAGATTGGTACCGTTCTAAGATCATTAAGTTGTTGTCCTTACCAGGAAACAGTCCTGTGTGTGTGTGTGTGACCTCAATGCTATCAAACACTTTTGGCACCGTTTGAAAACTCTTGTCTGAATGTGGTACTCATGAAATAAAAATGAACTAATTAAGGATATAATTATTTCCTGGCATCATGTAATAACTAAAGAAGAGCTTAAAATTATTTTCAGCTCAATGAAACATCGATGTGAAGTTGTAATAAAGAATAATGGCAACCTAACCTCCTTAAGCTATCATCATTATTTAATGTATAACGTAAGTTATTACAGTATAACTTTTTATGCTTTAAAAATATTTGAATTTTGTTTTTGTATTGAATTTAGTATTAAATTTCCTTTAAAATGATATAAAATACTTAGCATTTTGTGCAAAGTAAAATTTCCTATAAGCATACAAACCTAACAATTTAAAAACTGTCCATAATTTGGGCCACCACTGAACATGTAGGAACTTGAGTGGCAACCAGTAATCGAATCAATGCTTGGTCTAAACCTACCGTGATCACCAGGGACATCTTAAGACACTTTAAAGCCCTGGGCCTAGAACAATCTTAAGAATTTTGAGGCTCTGGGCCCTTATGAAAAAGTAGGTCCTACCTGAAAACTTTAAAAGTAGATTATGAATAATAACATGATTTGTCAACTATTCATTCAAACGGTAATTTGAAACAAATACGTGTGCACGACTCATAATTTCAAAAACTTAGGAACAAACCGGCTGAACCTATGGGCGCATTAGGGCTAAATGAGTTGAATGATTGTTTCTGGTATTAGGACTGAGTCTAGCCATGGACACAGGTCATCACTTAAGAATACAGTCTCCCTACTTTTGCCAGTTGACATGCAGGTTAAATTCGCTGTTTTTCGGAGAATATATTAGGGAAAAATATTTGACCATTAAAATTATCCGGATCAAGATTTTATTAGGGAGTATCCGAGAATGAAATTAGATCCCCACCGAGAGCGAGGTCCTGGGTCCGAGTCCAGTTGGCCCAAGCATTAAGATGTCTCTGATGATCACCTTCATTCAGAAATTTAAATTCCCATTATGTATTAGGGCTGCGGTAGTCCAGTGGTCAAGGTATCGGACCTGTCATGAGTTTGAGCCCAGTACCACTATAGATCCGCCGTGTAGGGGAGGGAAGCACGTTAAATCCGTCGAGAGCTCAAGCATCCTCCCGTTGGTGTGGTGTGATATTTAGAAAAGTGGGTGTCAGCTGAGGTGTCGTCCTCGTCACTTGACCATGGCTCAAAATTACGAGGTCTGTCGCCGAAAGTCCATGTGTAGCTGAACACTGCGACGTTAATATTCACTCACTCACCCATTATGTATTAAAAGATAAAGACAGAGCTATTCATGATTCCATCCCAATTTTGAACCGATATAGTAAAACAACTGATATAAATGTAGCAAAAAAGAAAATTTAAAGGAATACAGAAACGATTCGTTTTATTTACAGTGTTCTATGTTTGTAATCTTCATTACACGGAATGCATCAATGAAGTTCTCCAGTTGCTGTCACACTCTTCTCAGTATGTTTGTAGCCTAGCCGGCGAGTGATGAGTTCGAATCTTGTACCTCTGAAACCCCACCGTGTAGAGCAGCGATAATTCGGACCGTATGTGGCCCACCAATCCTTTTTAAATGGCCCAGTCATGTCCCATTGCTCTGAGAAATTCACGTATTTAAGAAAATCGTATAAAAAATTGGTGTTAAATTCTTTGTCAAGTAATCAAATATATCAATTTTAATTTTTGTTGTCGGTGTCGTACGGATAAGAATTGATATTCTTTTTCTATTTGGAATAGTTATGGTTAGTGACAACAGTGGAATGAACATGGGTGGAATTAATTTTTAAATATCTTTCATATCTTGAAAGCGAAAAATATTCGAAGAAAATACATCGTTTCAAGACGATTGGGAAGTTGACTATTTTGTAGTGAAAAACAAACATGGATCCGTAATTTTTAGATTCCTTAAGTGCTGCATTAAAAAAATGAGATCGAAGATCACTTTCAAGATGTTTCCCCCTTGAACTATCCTTGCGAAAGAGCGAGTGAGTGTATATTAACGTCGCACTGTTCAGCTACACGAGGGCTACACACCACATAATTTTGTACCATGGTCAAGTGACGTGAACGGAATAATCCTTGTAACAGCAACAAAGTGTTTCGTAAGTGGTAATATCCCAGCGGTAATAAAGACATCACAGGAAGCTTGTCATATTATTTTGTTAACCATATGAACTGTTTCCTGATGCATAAATTGTGAACGAGTGTTTCTTAAGGTATCCGACTACGTTCGCAACCATTATTTTCAAAAGTGCATAATTGGATAATTTTCATGATATTTAGTGTCACTTAGATTAGAATATATGCATAAAATTGCTTTAAGGATATTTTGACAAAAAATTTATTTAAGTGCAATACTTTTGCAAAAGATTAATTTAGAATAATTTTTTTTCAAATGTTCTCCTTTTGTGAAAAATGCTCCTATTAAATAATATTTTGCCTGTATATAGCTCAGACCTCTGTTCAGAGGCTCAACTAGAACTTTTGAAATATATAACTTAGAAGTGGATTTATTCATATTTTACGACAACAGAGGGGAGCAATTTTAAGAAAAAAGGGTGAATAGTTATTTCAATGGGTGGTAACTCTGAAAATAATGTAAATTTTTCAAAACTTCTAGTTGAGCCTCTGTAGAGAAGTTTGAGCTATATACAGGCAAAATATTATTATAATAAAACCATCTTTCACAAAAGGAGAACATTTAGAAAAATGATTATTGTAAGTTAGTTTTTTTTTTTGTTAAAATATTATATTTAAATAAATTTCTTTTTATCAAAATGTCCTTGAAACAATTTTCTGCATGTATTCTAATCTGAGTGACACTAAATATCATGAAAATTATCCATTGATGCGCTTTTTTAAAATCATGGTTCCGAGCGTAGTCGGATACCTTAAATGCTTCTAATTTAGTGTTAGTAACAAAAATAAAAAATATAAAAACAATAATTAGAAAAAGCAAAACAAGTGATATAATATTATGATAAATTTTTCGCATTTCAAATGTCCGATGTTATCTTGATCTTAAAGCATTTCTCCTCCATTTATCGTCCTGTTGCGGCCCGCGTGAAATGGCTGACATATATTTGCGGCTGAGCAGAAAAAAAGTTTGAGTACCCTGGTGTAGAGGAAGTGATGCGCGCCAAATATGTCGGGGCTTCAACTTCCTCCCGTTGGTATAGTGTAGGACAAAGGCGTCCAACTCAAAGGTTAGCTTTGGCCAAGGAAGCCAAGTTTAACTTTAGATGGGCAGCAGAAATAAAATCAAAATTCATAGAAACGTAGGTTTATTTTGAATAATACATTATAATAAACACAAACAAAAGAGCCAGAAAATTTAATAATAGCGCTCTGACACTTGACATCTCTTCTCTGCCACTATCTTTTCAATTTAGGGAGAAATTTTGATACTTTATTATATATTATTGTGTGCCGATATACTGGTCGGGTTGCAAAAAGTTTCATTGCAGACCACGAGCTTGACAAACCTGTTGTAGAAGTCAGGAGGGGGTAGCCAGCTCAGATGAGGTGTTCGATCAAGGTTCAAAATTACGAGGCTCTTCGCCAAAAGCGCTCGAGTAGCTGAATCGTGCGACGTTAAGGGGACACAATAAGATTCAATAGGCAAAAATCGGTCAAAAAATCAAATCTAATCTTTTTAGCCTAAATTATTTTTATATACTTTTCTATGATCTCGCAAAACTTTAAAGTTCTAATTTTTACAAAAACGCTAAGTTGTGATAAGTTTTACGTTTGTTTTTATTAACATTCCAATTAAAAATAAACTTTAAAGTGACTTATCTCAGAAAGATAAAATAACTGGTTTTTATTCATTTAAAATGCTAAGTCTTTTTTCTTTTGTACGTAATAAAAAATTTTCACTTGTAGCTAAAACTACATGAAACAAAAGTTAGTTGGAGAGACCGGAGAAAGATGACGAGGTTAACAGATTTTGTTGTTTATTAATTTATTTTTAAGGATAAAAAAAGTTATTTTACATGAAGTGTTAGAGTAGCCCTTTGTAGTATTAATATATTACCGTTTAATTTTTCAAAAAAAAATAATTTTATTTTTTCAGAACCTTAACAAATTGTCATCTTGCCCCAGTGCTGGGGCAAGATGACTTTGCTCTTGGGCCAAGATGACAGCACTGAGAAAGGTTGAACAGATTTTATCTTTTGAATATGTTACATGGTTTAATAAATGGTAACTGTGTTTTTACATCCTAAAAAGCATCAAAATAAGCATAATGCATTGTAATGTAATGTTGAAGTGTTTAGTTGTTCAGCTTACAACAGCCACAAATAAAAATGCCGTTTTCATAATGGGAACATTCCTCATGCCACCACTCTTGGCATTCACAGCACTGAATCCATACTTCTGTTGGAGGGTCACAATGTTCTTCTTCACAAGCAGGACATGTTATAGACTTCGATTTTATAGAGGCCTACAGGAACTTAGTCTGAGCTTTTTTACCCCCTTTATAACTTCACGGGCTTCTCTTCTCTCTGTTTTTTTTAAAGTTTCCTGTTCTGCTTTTCCCTTTGTTCTAACATTTCTTTGATGCTCAGGCTTGTATGAATGTTTGAGCTCCCTTTTTTTGATTTTCTTTTTTTCTCCTGAAATTGTGTTCCTTACGCAATAGTTCGAAATAGAAAAAACACTAACAGGCTTTTTTCGTGCATCGTAATCAGCATTTGCCATAAGTTCTGGAGGATTTATATGTCGGTTTTCTACTACCAGGGTCTGAGGATTAGCACTATTTTCTCAGTTTCATTGCCAACAACATCATAGACAGTCAGTAGTTTTTGAAGCAGCAAAGTCATGTTCGCTAAACAGAAGAGGATTATGAGTCTCAATCGCACATTTTTTAAACCCTTTAACGGCATTTCCAGTTGTAGCTGCTCTGAAGTAAGCGATGCTCAAACGCTCAACAATATTTTTGTCTATGACATTTTGTCCTGGATGAGTGACCATAAAGTTGTTAGCGGATGGCAAAGAGGCCTTCCTCTGGTTGCCCCCTTTCGAAAGACACATTCCCCGATTCGATGCACCCCTTAGCTCCAGAAGAGAGAAAAGCGTAAGGTCGAGCGGATAAAAACACAGACAAATTAGTGTTACATGATTTAATAGGATAGACAACATAGTTAGTTTAATAAATTCCGAAACACAGGGAACTTGACGAGCTCGTCATCTTGCCCCGGACTGCCTGTTTAAAAATATTCGTTTCCATTTCCATGAAGGAAGTCGATTAATTGACATTTATTCGTGATAATATGTAGTATTTAATCTAAGTTACTCATAAATATTAAAGATAAATTATATATATTGCCTGTATCTCTTCCAGGGCTTATTTACACATGCATAAATGTTATAACGCGGTAGCTGTAAGCAATCAAAGCTTCACAACTAACACAAAAATGGAAATTTCAGCTTCTCTATACTATTGTTTAACGAACGGCCAATAGTGCTTCGGTTGATCCTGCTACCTAGCGGAAAACGGAAAAATTAAGACATTCATTACCTTGCCCCACCCTCCATCCTGTTCCGGTCTCCCCTACGCATTTCTGCAATCAAGGCAATATTTATATTTAAAAAAATAGTTGAATTTAGAATTTACACATTTGTGTAAGGAATTTTCAATAAGCATTCGTAAAAAGAAGTACTGTGCTAATACCAATCATGTTATCACAAAACCAATACCATTTTTGTTATACATAATTTGACGTATTTGTAAATCAAGTTTCATGTACGTGCGTCTATTTTTGTAGGAGGAAAGAGAGAAAGAGAGTAGCACTTTAACATCACTTCATAAATTTTAAGTTTTCCCCTTAAAAGTTAAATTGTTAGCTTTTTATAAAAGTTTGAATGCAAAATATGTGTACTTCATACATACACATAAGATGCAATCAAAAAAATTATGTACATTATTAAATACAAAAAAAATTTGTGTAAATCATACCATGCCGCCATGTCATATTCACTTACTTTTTAACTCAACACATGGTACTATTAACGTTATTAACATCACGTGTAATCCATCTTTTACGTGAGCCAAGTTTTTGTACCTCTATTGCTGCGTGATGTGGCAGAACTGCTTGAAAGGATAACACGTGCTGTCAATAGTGATGATAGTACCATGTTGCGCAGAGTGAGACTAACGAATGGATGCAAACACACAGAACACCTTTAAAGTATGTGAATAAAACTTGAATTGTTTTTGTTTGATATCAAAAGTTCTGTACCATAGTTGGCTTAGTTTTTTTTGTATAGTACTTCGAAATCCATGAAGCCATTCTGAACAACTCTGTAGATATTCCTGCTCTTCAAGTATAGAAATTTAGGAAATTTGATACATAAGTTGTACAAAAAAAGTATGATGAACGAAGAAATTAGTTTGGTTTTAAGATCATAATCCATTTTAATACGAAATCAAATACAACACTTTGATTCTTGAATAAATATATTCCCTTGATGTTACTCATTTATCTTTTTAAGACTCAGAAATCAGTTTCTACTATTGTTTTCTATATTTTTCTTTTCGAAAGTGTTAATTAGAAAATTCAGATTTAATTAATCTTTGTTTACAGGTTTTATTTAAAAATATTTAAAGTAGTATCAAATTAAATCTTCCAATTGATTATATTTATTCATTAAATATTAAATTCATACAACCATACTACTTGAAAGTAGAATTTTGTTTTTTAAGTATTAATGAAAACTTTTAATTAAAAATAACTTATTAAATTTGGTTATTAATATTAGAAAGAAGAATAATTTAAAAATATGCCTTTTCATAAAAGGATTTTAATTCTTGCTCCTCTCAATGAATTTCAAAGTATAACAGATTATTTCTTGTATCGTAAAAATTAGTTTTTCTTAAAAATGTAATTTTAATAAGTACCTTTAACATGAAATGCTGGGAAAAAAACACACTATTAAGTAATTGTATAAAGTATATGTATTTAACTACATTTTTTTCAAAGTAATTATAAATTCTCTAAGTAATTTTTATTTTTATTATGTTATAATATGAATAAAATTGTTTTCAATGTTTTTTTATTAACTTTTCCTCTTATGAATTTTTTTGTAAATTAATTCTTATTAATTAAAATGTTTTAATTTATTTTTTAAAAAGCTTAAAAGTTTAAATAAAAATATTAATATTAATATTATTGATGTCGTAATTTTAAGTATATTAGCTGTAGAATTTAAAATACTATTTTATTAAAAAGATATGCAGTACTTTATTAAAAAAACACGTCTCGTACCTATATTTCTAATCAGTCTGAAGAGAATGCTCAGTTTTAATTCGTACTGTATCTTTATAAAAACTATTTAAACCAATTTTTAAATCCTGAAAAGAAAACAGAAAATAAAAAAAGAAATCGTGTGACAATAAATTACACCATTGTGAATTTAAATTCAATTTAAGAGTCTGACAAAACCTCAATTCATTTATTCAGGTAGTGTCTAATTTAATTGAAGGGTGATTTTTAGAAGGAATTGTTTAAACTCCTCCTCTTTTTCATTTATTTTTTATTCGGGAATAGAAAAAAGAAACATTTAATCGATAGTAGAAGATAAAAGCAACACCCTCCACTTTAAAACAAAAGAGAAAGTTTTTACAAATGCAATAACAAATTTAAATGTCTCTGATTGCTTCGAACTAAAGTTTTTATTCGAACAAAACTTTTGAAACAAAGAAATTTAGGAAGAATAAACTTCGGACAAAATGCCAGTAATTACTGCTTTATTTTCCCCGTCCACATTAACAGAAAATTGCAAAAAGGCTTTCTGTTCTTTTGTTCTTCAGACTATAATTATTTTAAAGAAGTGTGACTGCCTCTTTTAGGCTGTTGTAATTAGAGACATGAAAGTTGAAACCCAATTTTATTCCTGCCTTGCGTAGAGGTTGCACTTTCTCAGTAACTTTAACAAAAAGAAATGGGTTGTAAAAAGGGTTATTTATAAAAGTCTTAAATGTAACTTTTTTCCCCTATAAAAATCTTCAAATACCTAAACTTCTTTGTCTTCTTTCACAAGAAGAAAAACCAAATGGAATGGAAATTCAACTTTAATATGAGCCGACTGGAATTAAGAAATAGATTAGCTTATTAAGTATTCAAGTCCAGTATTTGTTGCTACAAATACAGAAAGGCTGGATGTACTTTAATTGTAAAGGTGCTTAAGACATTTTACGTTTAGATTTTTTTCTCTTCAGTTATCAAAATAACAAAAGGTCCATGAGGTTTTTTTAGAAAGTCCGCACTTGATCAAAAAATACGATAACTCGATTTACCGTTATGCCCTAATATACCCGTAGAAGGAGAAAATTTTTATACATGAATTCAATCCCTTATTTTTGGTGTATATTTTATCCCCTTCAGGACCAGCTTAAGGAGAAAGAAGTGCTTCCCCAGGCCGTACGCTCGGAGAGGATAAATGCCTTCGTTTTGAATGCCATAAAATACGCTAAAATTTACAATTTACTATCATTGATAATATCTGAGTATAGAGTACAAAAAATTTGCTATATTTAAAAAAACAATTGTGAATTTTAAAGAAAATGTTTTCATTATAATAAAAAAAAATTACATACACTTTAAAAAAATTGACAAAAATCCTATATATTTGCATACGGATATAGAAAATATTAGAAAACTAAAGCAACTTATTCAAAATATAAACAGAAATCCATAAAGCAATAGATCACGAACCTTTAAATGTCCGATTCTCTCGAAATATCTAAGCATGTGCAGTTGCTTATATTCATAAATATCTCGAATCTAATAAAAAAACACGGAGCCAAAAGCACATACTAAAGTTCAAAGTTTTGTGAAATGTTATCCGAAAAAAAAATAACGGTTTTTAACCGCCATTTAGTGTTTGTAAAAATTAATATAAAAACGTTCCTAACTCCGATCACACTGGTGTGATCATGAGCTTACGAGCAGGAAAAGCTAAATCACATATATGATACCGTGGGCAGCGCAGGGAAAAAGCGTGAACATATATATGTGATTATGGGGCGAAACGGGTGAAACAAATTGGTCCAAACTATGAGTTTTTTTTATATCTTTAGGTCATTATAACAATAAAAAAAATTTAAAGAAGGTATATCTTGTAAAAAAAAAGTATTGAAATTTTGTAATAGTTGATATATTTAATATATTTTTACATTCATATTGATACATTTTATCATATGTCCGTCAAACTTGTTTATTAAATCAAAATGCATTAAGTGAAGAATTTAAATATTATAAAATCTGAATTTATAAAATTTTGAATATGGATATTTTACGAATTCTCCACATTATGACATCATTAAAAAATAGGGCACGACTATGAAAGCGGAGTATTGTTATGTAAAACTCTCTACAATAAGCACTAATATCAAATTCGTAAAAAAAGATATTGAATTAAATCCATTAACCCATTAACTGCCGATATAAAGTTGCGCCATTCGCATCCCTGTGCACCGTTTTTTATACGCATGCGGTGTGTATTGGGGGGAATAGAAAAGGCATAAATAAGGAAATTTTTAATAATAATATTGTCAAATTCGAAAATAAATAAATCATATTATCATCTTTAGGTTTGGAAATATCTATACACCTTTTTTTGTAGTTTTTGTTAGTAGTCTTCCAAATAATTTGAAGTCTATTGTATCCAAATAATTTGAAGTCTATTGTATTATTCGTTTTCATGGATTTTCAATGCAATACTTTACTTCATAACTTTCAAACGCAGATTTTCTCTTGACAACCCAACGGAAAAAGTGAATAATGGAATAAATTTACAAATTCCACTTGTCCAATGAACTTTTATCAAAATCCATGTGTTACTGGAATTTTATTAAAAGTGAATGCTATTTAATGGTTTATTACAAATGAAATGAAGGTAATTCGAGAAATGTTGACTTGCTTAATATGACATTTATTTTACTTTTTATATCTATTACAAGTTATTTAAATAATTCACCATTACCTTTTGAAATATACTTTTCAAATAATCGTTGTTTTAAAATGAATACTGAGTGCTCCTCAGAAATACATTATTTTTTTTAAAAAAATGTAATATTAGCATAGACAGATATTGCGTTAATAATGACAGGAAATCATATTTTTGTAATTCTAAGCCATTTAGAACAAGACAATTGAATTTAAGTGAGAAGCAATGAGAATTTTTTTCTGTAAATGATGAATTAAAAATGTTGCGCAAAAAAGCAATTTGTTTTCAAAATGTGGAATAAAGTATTGGAGTAAAGTATACACATGAAAAATAAATGAATTAAATGGTAAAAGGAAATATACGTTAATTGTTGAATTTAAGTGATTTCGTACTTTTTTTGTCGGTTTCTTTGTATTATGAGGCATATTATGCGTAGTACTTTTGTAACAGAGATTTTATCCTTAAACATAATTTTAACCACATTTTCTTTTCACTACACAAAAGAGAAACAATTTTTTCTAATAAATTTTGAAACCGATTTTCAAATACAAGTTACCAAAGCGTTCCAACATTCATTCCCTTGAAGAAACTAAAACAAAACAAACAACACGCATTCAGACAATTTGAAATAAGAAAACAAAGCGCCAGAACTTCCTAACGAATGAATCCAAGTACACACACACATTTTTTTTTTTTTTACTTTTTTATCTTTTCGAAAAATAAAACTGCTTTGGAAAGTTATGGAGACCGAATCGAAAGGAACTGCTTTTGAAGCGTAAATGAGTGACAGGGAATCTGAAAGGAATTTCCAGTCCGTGAAATGGAAGTTTTCTTTTAACAGAGAATGATAAGAGAGGAGGATGATATATACTTGAAAGTACTTTTCCGTCATTTCGAATTTTTTGGTGGGCATGTTATGGAAATGTTGAGCATTGAGCAAGTAGATGTGAAGCATACTTCGCTCAAAATTGGAAGTGGTAAGTTCTTTGCTTATGTATAGGTTTTTAAAATAAAGACTAAGAGGTAACTTTTCCAATTTTACGTAAATTTTATGTGTAACTTTTCAAGTAGATATCATCATGAATAGCAAATTGCGTGATACAATTACATTTTTTTATTTGATGGTTTTAAAAATTAGAATCATTTCGATGATGCATTTCATTTGTTTCCTACGCTTCATAAAAAAAATAATTTAATGAATATTCCAGCGTATTACAAGTATCAGCGTATAAAAAGCATCTATATTTTTAAACTGCATTTTTCAATTTTTATGTATATCCATCGTATATAAAGCGCATCTTTTTTTTGAACTAACCTAAAATGCTCTGAAAATTTTTCGAAAACCTACAATGCCCTTATCTTTTGAAGCCATTTATTCAAAGTATCAGGCCTTTGAACACACACACAACGGTATATATATAGAAATAAAAGTCTAAAGCGCAAGAAAAGAAAAGTTAAAATGATCTAGATATTCGTAGATGAGAAAACATTTACAAAAGAAAACCAAATTCTTTACACGTGTTTAGAAATGACAGGTATAATGAATTGTGTGAGTGAACAATAAAAGCATGGAATGAGAAATCAAACCTGACAAAATCCACAAGCTAAAATTATTGTCTATCTAACAATCTAGATGGAATGGTAGATGATTTTTTCCTCATGGATCAGAGTAGCAACGATGTGAAGATGAAGCAGAATTTGATGTTTTACATGAAAATATAACGGAAGACAAATATAATAAACTTTTCCTGTTATCCAAGATTTCATGTGGTATATTGTATCTATTATATATATAAAAATAAACAAATGTATGCAGAAATCAAATTTTTCTGCGTTCATGTCTATTTGTGCAGCTGTTATTTTTATACTAGCTGCATGGCCCGGCGTTCCATGGGCTTTCGTCAGTTTAGAGAGCACTGCATGCGCAGTGTCTCTGAAACTTTACTATTTTACGTACTATCCTATAATTGATATTGGCTGCAGAGTTCATTTAATTCTGGGGATTCTTTAATAGTTTTGCATTTTTTTACAAACAGCAGTGTAATAATGGCTTTCAAGAAAAAGCATTAGGCTTCATTTTCTGTTGCATTTAATTGACTTCATATTTTGGGGGACTTCTGAAATATGTTATTACTTTTAATCGTCATAACTCTAACAATATATGAGAATTACATATTTGAGGTTCTTGTAATCAATAGAAACGTTAAAGAACCGATGGGGAATCATAAATTTATACTTCAATCTTCTAACTTTACTTAAAATAAAGAACTTCGAAGTACAAATCGATTGCATTGACCCCGTAATTTTCTCCCCCGCCATCCAATGGAAGATGGAGAAATCACGTGATTTGACTGGAATATCGTCAGCTTTCAAATTCGGAATCAGAAAAATAAACTATTGAAAATCCTGAAAATTCTGAAAGGATTTAATATCTTAGTTGTTAAAAAACATTTAAAACCCTACCATATCTTAATTCAGTGGGTATAGTTCTTGCAATGAAATTCTTATTAAAATTAGAATTAAAGAATGAAAAGCTAAATTTTGAAGAAAGAGCATTATGGGCACTCATATTTGTTTATCTATTGTTGATTTGCTCATATTTTTAATTCTTGTAATAAGGTTATTAGTACTAATGTTTTTAAGGGATGCAGTTTGTCCATGGTACTGAAATATTTCTCATACAGGAAGTTTTCTTTAAAGATAGGAATTTAGATCATCGAAAATATTCCACAAAGAACAGGGATTGACAAGGTGCTGTGGAATTTGCTACTTGGGAAGAAATTAAAATGGAAAGATAATTCAAAAAGCTTATATTATCACTGTCCCCATTGCAATCTAAGACTGAGTATAATACCATTATTCAACTTGTGTGTGTAGATATATGCATTTTTTGTAAGTAGGAGAAAAATCTTTTCAGGGTGTATGAAACATTCTTCAAAGCATGCAGAGTGTACTTATAAAAATATTATGGGGATTTTGTGTTCCACAATTATAAAATAAAAAAGTGTGAAAACCTTAAAATCGAAAATTGTAGTGTGACGGGCTCATCGTATTTTCAACTAAAATCTCCTCTTGGGTTCTTTGGGGCCGAAAAAGGCAAATTCTTTCCAACCAAATCCAGAAGCGAAGCGTGAGTATTTAAATTAGGAACCTTTTAAATAGCAGAAGTTTAACGTAAGCGTAGGACACCGTTTGAGAAATGATTATGTTAGTCTGAGCTTAAGCGCGTAAACTGAAGTCAGAGAAGGTAGCCGCCATTTGAGTGTGAAGCTATCCGTGATAGAGTGATCAAGTCAAGGTGAATACTATTCCACGCGAGATATAGAAAAGACATTTAGGATCCGAGAGGATTGTTGTTAAGCAAGAGATTAAGTTAGAATAATTCTATTACCGTTTAGGAACTGTGTAAAGACTGAGATTAGAAATAGGTGGGAATATAGTGATTAAAGTCGCGCTTATTTAGTAATACGTATTGTGTTTTTTCTCACCTCAGATCCTCTAAATGAAAATATAACTATTATCTTTGTATATTGTTTAAGTTAAGATCTTAATAAAGATAAAATAAGATCATGACAATGCCTGGTTCTTCATTCACTCCCACACCCCTAGGTCACGAAGATAACTTAGAAGTAAGGCATCACCCACGGGCTAATACCTTAAAGTAGTAAAATTCGTTCTTTTTCGCATTCTGTTTAGTACTAAGCTTAGTTATATGCAATAAAGAAACATGCCTTTTTTTGGAACATTTTGCGCAAAAAACTGAACTCTTTAGTGTTTAATTGTGATTAATTTATATTATTATTTGTATTGTTATCATTCAAATTGCTAGGAATAATTCACTGTTTTGATTAATTTGTCAAAAATAGCATTCAAATATCAATATCTCAATTCTTTTTTTAGAGAAATTTTTTATTTAAAAGAAGTCCTCCATTTGTGTCATATTTAAAGTTGAATGCTTTCAAAACAAGTAAAAAACAGTTTTTGTAATTAATAAATCTTCATCTATTAGGAAATAAATGCGTACAAAGAAATTATTACTAATTTTTAAATGTATCTTAGAAGTAAATACATTGCTTCACAGTTTTATAAAAAACATGATGAAACTTACGAACAGGATACATTAATATGTGCATTAATAAAGGGCAATCAACAGGAAGTTAATATTTTTGTCAGTCAAAAAGTTAAAACATATATTAAGAAAGATTTCTTAATTTTTGCCTTAAAATGTTTTTAAATTTACAGAATTCTAGTGGTTAATTATCACCAAATTTTAAAAAGCTACTCCAAACATAAGTCAGATGCTAAAAACATTAATGCACATTTTTCTAAGTGATTAGAAGAAAATAAAAATTTGAGCTACTTAATTTCTTTCTTGATCGGGTCGGGGAAATTAAACAGTTTTTTTAATCCGCCGAAAAACTTTAGAATATATTAATCTACGCAGTTTTAAGTATATATAAACATAAAAACTAAGAATGTTTACACTTGTGCAAAAACAACGATTTTGCGATCTACTTTATTGACAAATACTTAAATATGCAAAATAAGTCAAGTAACAAAATTAAGAAATTTTACCTGAAAGTTGATTAACCATATTTACACAAGAATGAAAAAAGTGAAATGCTTAGCGAAGTGGCAAAATATTTTGCTTTAGAAGAACTATTAAAAGAAAACTAAGAAAATTGTCAAGAAAATATTCTCTCATTTTGTCTTCTTTAATCTATAATTAATAACTCATGATTAAAGAAAAATTATATACCTCTTAAAGATTCAAGTACGGTCTTTAAAATGTGAAAAAATATATTATAAATAATTTTTTTAAAAAAAATATCTTTTCATCATTACAATAGTTTTTCAACTCTCATACTGTTGATAACCAAAGCTTTTTTTGATCCATGAGTACTAATTATTATCACAACAACACTTATTGCTAAAGTCCATTTGTTACCTTGTTCGATATCTGACGATTATATTTTCTGTAATATTATTAATTAGTTACAATTGAACACATTGCAAGACCTTAAATATTTAGGACATATGAAACGAACTCGTCATATCAAGAATAAAATTATAGGGCTGTGAATTAGTACTTACAACAATGGTACCCGCAAGATGCTAATCTATGAAATTTATTCTGGAAAAATATAGCCACTGTGGAGAATTAGAACCCGTTACCTATGGATTCGTAAGCACGTAACTTACCACTAGACAAAAGGGACAACTCCTGTTCGGAGCTAATACTGGCTTATTTAGAGAGAGAGAGAGAAACCACCACACCACTATTACTGATATTCCAAGGCGATATCTCAATTAAAACTCAGGTATCGCACTCAAATATTAATGACACCCTGACGGTTTGCATATTATCAAAATCAAAAACATTTTACAACACGGAAATGGCCACCCGTTCATGGTGTTGCTTCAGAGAGTGAGTGAGTGAATATTGCAAAGACTGATGAACATTGTTCAGCTACACTTGTGGAATGATGTGGGCTTTCAGCGTCATGGTTGCTCAAAATAAACATAATTTTGGACCATGGTCAAGTGACGTGAATGACACCTGAGTTGGCACCCTCCTCTCCTAACTACCACACAACCCCAATGGGTCGTGTTGCTTCTCAGTGTGAGGTCAATTAAAATGAAATCCAGCACTTAAATGATACATATTCAGGTAGCTGGCATATCTTTGAATTCCCTCTGAACACTTCAAAGTTCCCATAAAGTTCTAAGAAGAACATTATAGTAACTTTATAATATTAACTTAACTCAGTGGCACAACAGCCCCACAGGGCCAATGCCTATTGTGCCCATATCAGTATACGTGATCTTCAGCCCAAAGGTGTAGGAGCAGATATTCCGATCAGGTGGTCAGTCTGAAGCGAAACCTCCAGTGTTAAGTTGCCATGCAACCTTGGTACTTTTCGACCCACTGAAGGAATGAAAGGTTGAGTCATATTTACCAAGCCCGCAGGGTTTGAACCTCGAACCTGTGGGGTGGAAGCGTGATGCACTACCACTGAGCCACTGGACTCCCCCCCACTTAAATTTATATAATATGATATCGAATATATTGATACGTCAGATACATATTTTGGTATATAGTAAGAATCTGGAGCATATCAGTTGATGAATACATTAGGAATTCTATTGTATGGAGGATTAGAAACCGCATTATTCCGTAATTTTCAGTTTACAGCTTCGCATTGCAACCTCAAAAGTGTTTCAACAATTATCGATTGTAACATTCGGCTTGTGTGCTTTTAATAAGTTTAAATATCTTAAATATCTTATCATATGTCTATGAGGGTGCATTTTATGAATATATAAATTGATGTGAAGTGTACCTTTTATACTTGGTTTTCGATTTTTTGTTCTCATTTTTGTAAATTAATGTTGATTTATTTTCCGCATTAACCTTTTCTTAGAAACAAACTATTTATATTTATTAGATAAATTTTTCCACGGGCATTTTTTTTTCTGGAAATAAAAAAATAAACAGATTAACATTGAAAATTGTTAAGAAATAATTAATAAAAAATATTATACAGTACTCAGGAGATAATTAGCTTTCATTGTTTCAAAAAGTGGCTAAAGATAAACTAATGATTTGTTTTATAATATACTCTCAAACAAAAGAGTCATGATGTCTGCGGGAATGAGATTGCAGAGGGTTTGGCCCGTGAGGGTAGCCAGAAAGATTCTGCATTTGGGGTTGCTGACTTACTTCTTCAAAAATTGCTACCCAGTCAAACAAGAAAAGAAAAGTCTCTTTGAAACGGGCTCCCGTACATGAGTGGTATGAAGGAAACCATACTGGTGCTTATTTGCTTGGGACAGGCAGGAGGCGAGATGAAACTACTCTTGCTGGGATTCGGAAGTGACATACTCGAGCTCAACGGCATGTGGAGAGTGTTAAAGTTTACAATATCTGTCCTAATTGCGATGTGATCTAAGCCCCTTTTGCGCACATTATGACTTGCATTCGTTGCCACAAGAGAGAGCCAGCTGGTCTCAAGTCCTGCTACAGTTCTTCATTGTTTCAAAACCGCACGGGTTAATGAACTTCATCTAAATGTTTCTGTCGATCAAGTGGGATAAGAAATAACAACAGCATAATATACTCTTAATTTTCAAATTAACACCTCTAAAAACAATTTTGGAGCTTTTGACAAAGCCTTCAGACATATTCATAAATTCCTCAGAAAATAATTAATATACATTCGAGAGAGAGAGAGAACCTCCATATAACTAACCTCTGTATTGTTAATTTTTATATATAGCGAGCTTTGTTCTGGAACCAAGAACATCTCATGATTTTCTTCGCAAAATAAATTTTCAATAATGAAATCCATTTTCTATATAACGAACTTTTTCTTTTGTAATTCAATATTTTTCTCACTTTTTTTAAAGTATTTATGAACACATTTCAAGTTATTCTCTCTTTTAACTCATTTTATTGTGGTCAAAAATCTACAACTGGTTTTAATGGGCACCTAACCAGCCGAGAACAATAGAATTCTAGGTTTTTATCCAAGGAGGGTAACCCTTAACCCCCATTGTCCACTTCAATGGAAACATCTTTGATATCCCATTTCACTCTCAGTGAAGTTGTCTCGTGTCCTTGAACTAGTATTCATTCATTTGTAGTGTTGATCAGTCGTATTGATAACTTCGTTTCATATGGCTTGAAAATGTCAAAACGTAAATGCTTGAGCATCGAAGAAAAAAAATTAATTCTTCAGGGAATGGATAAAGCCGTCAAGAAACTCGCCTAGCAGTTTTTTTCTATTTGATAGGTAAGATAAATATATATTAATCTATATATAGAAAAAGTTTTGAACAATTATATATATATATATATATATATATTTCTATTTTATATGAGTTTCAAATTTGTTTTATGTGGTTTATAAAGAAAATAGGAAGATGAACCTCTCTATATAACGAAATTTCTATACAACGAACTTTTTTCCAGGATTTAGGAACTTCTTTATATAGAGGTACGACTGTATATTATAAAGTCTAATTCTGCTTCTAATCCACAGTTTCATAGCCAATAAATCTGTTTCTCAATAAAATTGCTATACTTGATTTCCTCGTTTTAGTTCTAAAACAAGAATTTCGAATGGCAGTTTAATTAATGATAACAGTCGTGAAATATAACCCTACTTTTCACAATTTAAGAATAGGCTTTCTTCGTGTTTTGTCTTGTCTTTTTAACTACATCCCAGAGGTAAATAAAGAGCAGGCGTTCAACAATAAACAGACTCCCGAGACTTCAGTTTTAATTGCATTTCCAACTTGTTGAAGGCTTTTGTATTCCACAAATTAAAACTTGTTTCCCTCTTGCGAAAAGTATGATTAATTTTGAAGCGCGTCACAAAGGAAACTTAATAAAACACTCTATTTTACTAACAGAAGATGACTCATTTTCTGTAAACGGTTATTTCTCTGTTTCACGAAGCGCAGAAGTCTTAAGACAGTTTAATTTACTTTTCACACTATCTTGTGTCAACATTTTTTTTATAAATTTTGTGAAGATGATATCTTCAGTTTCGAATGAAATTAACATGTGGCAAAAATTTTGATATGTTACTATAAGGTTTAGATAATACGTTCATTTTTTATTTACTTCTAAGAAAAGGCTTTTTGAAATATATTTAAATTAAATTGCTTACAAAATTCAGTTAAAATTATTTCAAATCATCCATACACACAAGCATATATCAATATACTAGCTGTTATACCCGCTCTTCGTACGGGTAAATTGAACAATTAAACAATACAGATTGAAGGTTAAAGAAGTTTTTAATGAGTTAATTTTACGTGAATTGCACATTTAAAAAAACAAAATAAAGCTTTTTGCATATCTCAGCTGAACAAAAAACCATGTTTGCTAAATTTTATGTCTGTAGATATAATAGCTGATTAAAAAAGGGTTTTTTTAGTTATAACGCCCCGTAACTCTCTTATGGATCGATTTTTGAAAACACCTTCCTTCTGCTCAGCAAAATTAACACATTGTTACAAATTATGTGTAATAAACGCATTAAAATAATGTAAATAATTTGTATCTGGATGTGTAATACGTTAACATTACTTTCTGATGCATTTATTTTATATTAAATAGAGACAGACAGGCAAAAATTTTAAAAATTGATTTTTTCATATAAACACCACATATACCTTTAAATGCATTTAGTAAAAAGCTGGTAATTTCAACACTTCATTTTATTTATATGTATAGATATTGCACAGGATAAATGAAGTTACTTACAGTTTTGAATAAACTTACTTAATTTAAGGGTGTAAGTACACTTTTTCTCTTAAAACGTAACTAAGAATATTTATTTTAGAAACAACTATCTACGTACTTAACTAAATAAAACAACCTGTTGGCTCTGTGATCGCCACCCCACCGCACACTCAAACTTGTACAATCTCTCTTGCAAGACAAACATTTATTGGGACAGCTTTGTGCAGTGTTTGGCAATGAAATAAACAATAAAGGTGTGAAATTGGATTACCTCTATTTAAATGGGGAGCCTTGAGAGAAATAAAATGACATAAAACCCCAAAACTTCCTAATTTAAGTTTAAATGCTGTCTATGCTATGGAAAAATTGATGTTACTCAGTGTTCTTGAGAGCGAATGAAATCATTGGAATGATTATAAGCGTTGAATGCAACAGTTCAAAACAGGTCTAAATAGCAGTAGGGTGAAACGAATCTTCAAGCAGGGGGAGAGGGAGAGGGTCGCGTGACCTTTGAAACTGTCGATGTGGTGAAGACCGGGTTGGGTGAAACGAACACAAACGAAGCTGCAAGCAAGGGGTGATCCCTATTGAAATAAATAATCCCTATTTGAAACGGATATTGTTCACCATTTCATTCGTTTTAATTTTATTTTCGCGGAACTCTAATTCTTTTTTCTATAATTAAAGTAGCCTAAGTTATTCTGTATAAGATTAGCTATCTGCCAGTGAAAGTTTCGTCAAAATTGGTCCAGCCGTTTCAGAGATTAACCGCAACAAACAGACTGACAGAAAGACAGATAGACAAACAGACAAAAAATTTTAACAAGTGATTTTTTCATATTATAGGGTATATACGGTACGTATAGACTCTTAAATGCATTTAGTAAAATGCTGTTAATTTCAAATTACAAACAGACACTTCATTTTTATTTATATGTATAGATTTCCTAAATTAATTAGAAATAAAGTTCTTGTATAATTTAAACATGTAACATATAACTTTTAAAAAAGCTATTAATATTTGAATTAAAAATAAATTGGTTTTAAAATATAAATATCATTTCATAATATAATACAAAAATGTACATCTAATAGAATAGATTTCACTCTTATAATTTTAAATATAAATTATAATAAAACCTCGTTAATGTATTTAATTATTCAAATTATATTTTTGCACTACTGTAAAAAAATAGTGTAAATGTGAAACTGGGCCTGTAATTACTACTTTTTTTATCAATGAAAGGCAAGCTCAAAAACATTCTAAGTTTCACTTAATTTCAGAAATAAATACGTCTATTTTGTCGCTAAAAATTAATTCAATATACCTGGTAATTTTACTTCCCTCTCCCATGATTTTGGCTTCAAAAACTAAAGCATTCCATCTTTTCTCAATATGATTTATCAATTAATAACTTTTAATTTCTTATCAGTTTTAAACCCACAAAGGAATTAAGTTTAAAACTATGAAACTTAAAATTATGAAATAAAATCCGAGTTGAGTTTGCGAAAATGAATTTATTTTGGTAGAATTTGTATTCATAAACAATTGATCTATATAATAACACTTCAAACCTCATTCTATATTTATTGAAAATTAGATCGACTGTTTAGTATCGTAAATAAAGCAATTATTACTTTTAAATAAACGCTTCTCCAGCGTATTTAAGGTTTCAAAAAAGAAAATTAAAATTGGAAAGAAATTATGAAAATACGATACTTTAAAAATTGTTTATTTCTTTGGAATTCATGAAATGCTCATATGAAAACTCATCAGTTAGATTTAAAAAAAAATCAAATTCTAAAAATAAAAATTAAATTGAATAGAGAAGCAATTCATTCATTATTTTAATATCAAACTAATCGAAAGAATCAATCAGATCGTCTCGGAAAACTGGAATTAAATGATTCATTTTAAATACTTTACATTTGACTTCAAATATCCTGCCAATTCAAAGTTAATGACTCCTTCCCGATATCTCAGTCCTTTTATTTATATAGATATAAAACGACATTCCGTCTTTTTTATAATGAGAAAAGCTACATCATTTTCTCCCCCAACTTCTAGACCATTGGATTCTTGCTCCCACCTATCGATTTTTCCTTCGATATAATGTTCCCCTTAATCGATTTGGTAGAATAATCGTTTATGTAACTCGAATTTCGTCGCTTTCATATCGATTTAATTTATTTTTAATCGATAACAGATCATACTGTTCCCAGATATTTGGAACATTGTTATTACTATGGATTTCTGCTTTTATCAACTACGCCCCATTGAATAGAGAATATGATTTTGAAGTTTCTTATTTCCTTTTCGGAAATTCTTAGTTCAGCTCAATCAAGATTACATGTTTATCTTTCTCTCTAGAAAGTATTCCCAATGAGAAACCCATAATGAATTGCGTGTTTTTATTATCCAACATCTGTTACGCATATTTAAGTCAATGAGCCTATAGGGGAATTACATGTTATGCTTCATTTTTGCTTTTATTTCCTTCTTATGGTTTTATCTGAATACCGCAAATATAATATCAGAGAAAAAGATTGATCACCGATTGAATAAATGAAAGGAGAAAATTCTTTTCTTTGGATGAGGGCAGTGGGGAAGTAGGGAAAAAGAAGCAAAGAGATAAAAAGTGGAAAGAAATCAGGTTAGTTGTAAAGAAAAAGAAAGAAAAAAATAATTCTTCACTTGAGTGGCAGGAATTGAGAAGGAATTCGATTTCTGTCATTTGAAGAAGCTATTACGGTTTCCCTAATTTAGTAATTGTTGTAATTGAATTTTTATGCTTTTCTTACTGTCGAAAATAATATAATAATAATGAAATAAGGACATAAATTAAAAGAAATAATGGATAAATTAAATGTCCTAAAACACACAAAGGAATATTAATTCAGAAATCGAGGATCAAAAAAAAAAAAAAAAACAATGAATTAAGAAAAGCCAATTGACCCAAATGGAAAATTCTTACATTTTCTTAAACTATCTTTGATTTACGGCAGCGAATTAGGACGAAGTTTGCTTTATAGGATTCTAAGCTTCGTATATGAAAATCACATACATATAATAGCAGAAAGAGAAATCGTATTTTTTTTTCATATCAATAAAAAGAAAGGAAGAAAAAAATAATGGTCTAGATAAAGGTAAAAATATTATATTGAAAGTTTTATACGTAATAAATGCACAGCTAAATTACAAAATAATAATGGTAAACAAATGATTAATTATAAATAGATTTCTTCATAATGTGAACATATTTTTTTAAATACATATTTTAGAATGTGCACAATTTTATTTCTTATAACCTTGTTTTCCTTCCGGATCTTGTTTAAATAAAAGTATATAACAGTTTTTTCCCTCAATGTTTTGATAGATATTTCGTTTTAACTTCAAATAAATTTTATTCTTGAAATTATTTTATTTAATATCGATTAAGTATTTTAAAGTGCAATAGATTTGTGAGTCTTTGAAAATAAAAAAACTACTTTATTTATATTTTAAATACAGGATTTCTATGTGTGTGCTAGATAAAATTCTATAATAAGCAATAGCAAGTTTTAATTGATTCTAGGATTTTTTGCTAAAGCAAATTATTATTTCACTAAAATTAGTTCACTACTTGTGTTTTTTTCAAATGAAGTATTCTTTTCATCTTCATTTCATTTATAAGATACACCTTCTCGATTATGTTTAACGATAATTTAAAATAATAAGATAGACCTTCTCAAATATTTGTCATGATAATTTAAAATATTACTTATTTATTGAATAGTTTGTAGGTTTATATAGTACATTGAAGAATTCTGAATTGTTTAAAAGCATTAAGTAGAAACATTTTATTTTTAAACTCAACTCAAATAAGTTTTAATATTTGCGAATTTATTCATTATAGCTTACTATATGCAAACACGGTTTATTGCAAAAATAATTTGCTATGACTAATTACGTCAATTAACAAGAAATAAATGATTAGCCCTCATTTTATTTATTTATTCACTTATTTAATTTATGCCTCCATCATTACGAGTTTTAATACATTCTGATGCTAAATCTTGATAATAGCAATTAATGTTACTAGTTATAAACTGTTAGCATAGAATAACAAAACATATTAGAGGAATTTTCATTAATTAGTAGATTATTCTTTAATTCAAATAATACGTTCTTAAAATTTTAAGAGTAAATTTACGAAATAATTTCTATACAAAAAAGTATCACATGAGATAAATATATTTTTATTTTAAGTTTTCTTCAACTTTTATTCCAAATTGTATCTAATTTCCTACATGACATAAAAATTCCAAAATAACTTTTTAAGGTTTGAAACTTTCGATAAAAATAATTCATCATAAAACTTATACAAACTGACTAGATTTGTAATTTTTTACTTAATTTTGAGACTGTTTTTCGTTAATTCACAAGCATTTTAACTTACTTCTTCCGATTTATTTGTCAATGAATGTCTTCTCAACGTTTTCTCTATCAAAAAAGAAACTTAAATCGATGTAGATTAAAATTATAGCACTTCAGAACGTCAAGATTAAGTTTATTGTTTCATAAAGACGTGACTAGAAACTTCTCCGTCGTTGAGGGCCTGAAAAATGACTTTCATCAAGAAAGAAGTAAAGTACTCCTTGTGTAAAACGTGCCGTAACTACAGATAAGAAATTTAAGTCAAATGGAGTAAAAATGTAGCTTCAAAATAATGTAAGAAATAAATCTGAGTAAATGTCCGAGTCCATTTAATAAAAAGAATAATTACTTTACGTTCCGTGAGTTTATCACTGAATGGCCTACTTTCATACAAGTGATTCATAAAATGTAATTGTATGTTGAAAAGTTGTTTCAAAAGCTAGTACTATTCTGTTTTAACAATGTAAATACTTATAGTGAAATGGATTGTAATGTAGCAATCTAAAATAAATATGAAACAGAAGATCCTGAGTGCTTTTCCAAATTTTTTTTTAAATTTAAATTATAAACAATACATTTCCAGTAAATGTGAAAATATCTTGCATAAATGCATAATGATTAACAAATGTATTATTATGATTGAATATTTTCTTCAAAAACACCGAAAGAACCTCCATTTAATATGAAGTGCTTAATTAGGTGTGTTACAAAAAATTCTTTAAGAAAATATAAAAAGCAAATAATTTTTCTGTTTGAATATTATTAAATGAAGTCAGAAGGAACTTTTATTTAAATTTTTTTCTCAGGAAGGGATAACATAAATTTCGGACTAGGATAGTAAAAAACAAACAAATTAAGAAAGGAATTTTTAGTAACTAACCTAAATGCTTTGAAGTGTTTTGAAAAAAATTATAAATAGTATTAATTTTAAATAACTTTATATAAACCTCTCTCTTAATAATATAAAAACATATTTATATGGAATATTTCATTCTTTTTAGATCTACAAGATGTAAACTTAGAATACTTTCTGAAACATGGAAAATCATCAAATAGATGATGGGTTTATTATTGATTTGATGTGTGAAGTTCAACATAAAATTTCATATTCGGTGTTTCGACCCATTGATAGCTCTATTTAAATAAATTAAGTCCTACTCAAGAAAGAACACGGTGGATTGTATATTTTCTAACTCTATTTATTCCAAACACCCCCCCATGGCCATCCGGTGACACTCTCTTATATCTTAGCGTCGGGACGCCCCACGCTGATCCTTTCACTTCGCCGTATTTGCGAAGCGATGTCAATACAAACAAATGGCGAGGCACTCAGCAATCGGTATTTGTTACGTAACAAGTTTCATTTCTTTTTATAAAATACATATATTTTTAACATTTCTTAAAGCGTTTTTCCCCCTTTTAGCTACATTTCGCTCTATATAATGGTACAACCAACTAGTGTTTTATTTTTATTCATTGGATAGGTAGGTTTGAGATGTTTCAACTTTTTTGTAACGCCTCTAATGCATCATTTAAAAATGTCACGACAGCAGAAATCAGTCTGTAAAATTATTTATCGAATATTTAAAAAAAATAAATAAAGATGAAATTAAAAATAAGGGAAGCATTTTAAAAATTATAATGCATTGAATCAAAACTTAATTTATTTTGAAGTTTTATATCATAGCTATATTTCACTTATGGTAATTGCATTTACAGTTATAAAAAATTTGTATTATTAGTGCTTTATTACAATTGTATGGTATTCATTTATTACATATTTAAAAGAAATTTACGGAATTTTTGTAATTGAAATTTTCTGTAAAATATAGACTTTATCAAAAACATTAAAAAGGAATATAACATAATTTTCCCCTTCTGTATTTTATAAAAATCAATCGACTTAGCCAAAAACATTTCGGATTTATTTGCCACAAAAGAATTATCGTTTTCTGTAAAATAGCATTAATAAGGAAACAATTTCCATTTCATGGCTGCTCGGAACGTTCTAGTAGGAATTCCATTCTTATAAAAGTGCAGTAATATTCCGAATGGAATTTTCGAAGGTTGGAAATTCTCAATCTATTTTTTATTAGTTTCTGCAAAAAATTGTGAAAGAAATGAGGGATATTTCTCCTTTATTCACAATATTCGTTCTAAACTGCTCTGAATAATAATTCAAAATTTATGCACGCATTTCTTATTAACCGGGGACCGTAACGAAATAAATAACCTTGGGCAACTGGAAGTGAACATTCGTCATTTGGAAGGATGTTTCCTTGACTCTTACCTAAGAAATCTTGAAGATTAATCATGTGCACTTTTTAGACCAGGAAAAGTTTAAAATAAAAAAAAAATTGAACCTTCGAGTCAAAAAAGGAAAACAAATTCTAAGTAATATTTTTAGTTTTGGTGAGACATAATACTACTGACTTTACGTTTCGTTGTTTGTAAATTTCAAGGATTCACATAAATCATGCGAATATATTTCTAGTGCAAAAATATTTCATTATTTATAAATTTTTTCAAATATTTCTATGCAATTTGTGGAAAATTGTTTAACCCAAGAAATGCTGAGTATCTATTTTAATGTAGAGTCAGGCTTTATATTTGCGTTCCAAGCATATTTGTTTAAATGATGGTAATTTCCTGGAACAAATACATAAAAACAAATGAGTTGAATTGTCATACAAATTATATATATTTCATTAAGAGAAATTGCATAATTCAAGTTTTAAAAAATATCTTTCTGAATTACATAAACTGGTATACAAAAACTTATGCGATTATAATAAATTTAAAATATTTTCATAAAAGTATAACGGAACATTATATATTAAAAGTAGTTTTATACAACTATAAATTAATTTAATTCACAGTCTGATTCAGATTCTAAGCAATGCCAGTAACTTTAATATATATTATATTTTTTTAAAACAATGGCAAATGTGTGATGCACACATTATTATCTCGGATTTTCACTGCATCTAATTTGCTTTTCAATAAGAGTCTAAAAAATTTATATGTGAAGTATTTGGAATATTGATGTATAAAATAAGTACTTACAAAAAATTTCATAATATTTTAACATATAGTTTACTTTACAAAATGTATGATTCTTTTTTCATAATTCACCGAAAATTAAACATGGACTGAATTTGAAATTCCAAACTAGCAGAAACTCTCACGGAAAGCATATAAATTAACCATATTATTATAAGGCAAATAATTCAGCACTATCTTGTAAAACAGTTGTGCCACTTAAAACGTCTGTCCTTGGGCTCAGATTTATGACTTACTATTCAGGACTAAAAACCGGATTGAGACAGAAATGGAAATTGAAAATACAGAAGTATGTCCTAGCAAAGGGCATATTCATAAGGAGTTCTTATAGATACCTGGAATAAATAACGATTAAGATCGAGCCGATAAAATATCATCCTCTCCTATAATACGAAAATAAAGATGGATGAAGGAAAAAAGCACGAGTTTCTCGGTACACATGGTATTGAGTCAAGTGGAGAGACAACAGCTGTTACGGGTGTATAGTATGGTGTTTAGTGTTCTTGGGGATACATACTTTTCTTTAATATTTTATAATACATGTAATCAGAAAATATATTTTCAATTTTTAATAAGTTTTTGTGTTCGCGTTTGTTCACAAATTTATTTTGGCCCAACGGAAATTAATGTGAAGTATTAAATATGTGATAGAAGGCATTATTATCTATGTGTGAGCATCAAATACATTAAGTTCTTTTTTTCAATCCCTACTATTAGCTCGCACTCTCTATATATTTATTTATTTATTATGGTGGAATTTTCAATCGTTAATAAAATACATTTTAAAGCGCTGCATTGAGCTGAAATTTTATATATATGATTATTTGGGATGGCTATACAATAATTTAATCATAATAAACACAAATTAATTTTGATTAAAACTAATTATTTAAGGAACTACAAATACAGCTACATTGGCATCCTTTTTCGTGACTTAGCAACCCTTTTGGCGTCAACACTTTAAAAGGTTTTTTTCTCACGTTTTAAAGCATTCAGATGAACTGAAATTTTTTATACACAATTTTTTTTGGAGGATAATACGATACTTTAATGATAATTAATAAAAATAAATTACCAGTTTTTGTTGTGATTCTGCCATATAAATATATGCATATTTATATTAATTGTAACTATTTAATAAAAAGTAGCTGAAATAAAATTTTTCTTTGTTGAACTCCGCAGGAATTGTTTAATTTTTTTTTATTACTTCTTTTTTTAATTGTGAAAGTTCAATTATTTCAAAAATAAATAAATAAACCTGTATGTATCTAAATATATATAATTTGACGCAAAAAAAAACTTATTTCTACACATATACTTAATCATAAATCATTTGATATTTATTAGAAATTTTACCTTTTAAATATTTAAAACGTCAGATTTTTGTGAATGATTTTTATGACTCATTAAGTCGCATAGGTGTTCGAAAAAATAGCGTCATAAAAATGCTATTTCCATTCGAGCAACCAGACGCGCATTAATGCTCAGCCAAGGAAAAATAAATGAAATAATGCATTCTGGAAACAGGAATCGAAACTTTTTTTTTTCAAGTAACTAAAACCAATCCATCATATTTCATTCGATTTAAACATCCATTCATCGACATCACTTATATTTTTTCCAGCAAGAAAAGAAAAAAATATATATTTATCATATGTTTTATTACAAAAAAAGGAATTTTTTTTTCCGAAAACGATCTCGTAACAAAAGATATAAAAAATGGAATACGTTTTAGAAAAACCCGATATGGAAAATTCAATCTTCAAAAATGGCTAAACCTAACGCAGAAAGGGAAAAAAGTAATTTAAATCC